>OFHS01004130.1:0-14782 GCA_900245855.1 Calvadosia cruxmelitensis | reverse complement strand
ACAGAAAATTAGCAAAACAAATTTCTATGAAAATGCTGATGCACCAAGTCTTATACGTTCCTGATGAAGCAGTATAAAGTTATTGTTTTGAATGCATCCATGCAATCGTGATTGAGCAGTGTTACCCTCGTTATACGCGTTGAACTTCATATAGTTCGATTATTCAACATACTGTGTTCACATCATATGAATGAAAACCGAATTGTTGGCCATTCGATTGATGCTTTGGATGTCATTATTGCAAAGAAAATGAAAAGTAATTTCTTGCAGGTCGGCCAGCAAGAACAATACGATTACCAGTTCGACTAAGGTAGCTAAACTGTCTCGAAAAGTAACATTTGCAATAAAACCATGTCGCCTTTCTGATAATCTTTATATATGAAATATAATTGGATGTTTTTGTATATTTCACTTTGTAGAAATTCTTTCGAAGTCCAGCCTAGTGGGGAAAGTAGAAGAAGGTATGATTTCGAAGAACATGAGAAAACTCCGGAATGGGAAAGCACACTTTACTGCTGCTCAGCAAATTCTGCCTGATGCATGAATATAGGCCTTCAGACTTGTAATTCTAGTATGCATTTAGATAATTGCATCAGGAACAAGAAAATAGCAGGGGAACACATGGTCTAAGTCGTTTGCACTACAATGAGCTAATTGAAGCTCTTCTATCGGCACATGTTTTAGGTCGGACCACTCTCTCCTGCCAGATAAAGCGCAGGACACAAAAGATCGCTCAAACAACTACGACTCCTGAGATATTCTTGCACTTTCCTTTCAAATAGATTTCTTCGAAGCACATCCACCAATACTTTTCTGGATGCAGGTCAATAAAAAGGATTATTCTCATGGCAGTCAAATTTGTAGATGTCGGCTTCAAACCACATTCCTTGGAACGCTTACACGAGATGGGTACTGTTTGTTGCCATTCCACTTATCATAATAGGAAACTCATTCGAATGAATTGCAAACATGAAACTGAATGAAGTATAAAGTCTTCATTTTTATCAAATTACTACAGTTTTGTTTTTATTCCATTTATCACAACAATAGATTGGCAGAAAGGGAATCTTCTGCAGCAACAGAAGTGGCTGTTTCACCAATGGAACAAACACCGTAAGCGCTTAATTATAGCAAGCTCATTCGAATAAACTGCAATTCGGCAAATGAATTCAAGCTTTCACTTTTTATTAGACGACAAGAGCCACCCATGTGCCTTCAGGCAACAGCATGTAGCTCCTCCAACTATCTTCCTGCTGCAGCAGCTGTGCTGCCATGCTGGTGCTTGTCCTTGTGCCTGGTCTGCTTCGATCAGTTCAAGAGAGCACTTAGGCGTGGCAATGCAGTCTGCCCAAGATGCACACAGTCAGCAGAAGATACTGGAAGGTTCAATGGTCTTGTTGACCCAGAAAGTGAGTGGAAGTGCTACCCAACTGCTTATATGATGTGATTCTGAATTCATTTTATGGCCACCACCCAAAAAACTGCATGAACACAAGCATAACATCAATCGATGAGAATTTTTAACTCGGAGATTCATAGTTTGTGTTAGGCTATTGCATCATTGGCATATTTAAGGAAATTCTCTCAATCTATGAAATAATTTATAAATTTCTGAAGAATTCCTGTTTGCGTCACGTGAGAGCCCTGTTTTGATGGTCCATCAAGAGACAATGCCCTTGTCTCTCAAGTCAAGAAAATATGGAATGAAATTTGTGTTGACCAATGCCTTATCCTTTATGTTTCCAGAATTCTTGTTCCCCTCATGAACAATAAAAATGTAATTTCTCGTTTGCATGATGCCCACCAAGGCATTGAACGCATGAAGAAATAGGTGCAAAAAGTTGTCTATTGGCCCGGCTTGTCAAATGACTTGACTGCTGTTGTCCAAGCCGGTCCATAGTGTCAGGCCAACCGATCAAGTCTTCCTAAGGAGTCGATTGTGTATAACCCTTTGCCCAGCAATCCACATCTTACTATTGTCTCTTGATTTGATTATGTTGAGAACATAACAGGGACATATCTCGGAATTAATGCTGAGTGAAAGCAATATGAAGCTGTTCTGGTTGTTTCAAAGCACTATGCCCTGATCACTCAGATCCAGCTTCCTGTTAGATTTGACTGTGTAGTGGAAAACTTGCCAGCCTAAATCACATTGACAAGATCAAGCAACCACTGAGTGGAAAACAGAGGTCAATTCTAGGGAAGAAGCTAGCCAAGGCAAACAAAGCCACCTCAAACTACAGAACATGGAAAGCGGACGAAATAATGGAACTTGGTGATTCAGAACCATCCACTCTCTTCAGCCAATCGCAGCTACGAGATGCAAAATACGAGGTTAATTCATTGAAGAGAGCTGATCGTAATCCTCTATGGGCCCTGGACATGAAGGCATGCAAAGGAAAAATGGAAAATGTGATCAGAGAAGTTGGCATTTTCTCTGCTTACTGTCATTACTGGAAACAAGATTAATTGCTCGTGTGGAATAATTGCACAAAAAAGTCTGTCAAGTCAGTTGGCAATAGATATCACGGGCAGTGTGGTTTTCACGCCTCGAACATGTCGAAGGAGAGCTGTCTGCTAATTGTAATGTGTTTTTGTACATGGCTGTGACTAAAACCAAAAACAGTCACTTCAAAGTTTTCAAATGCTGTCATTAAGACAAAGTAGAATGCAATAGTATCTTTCATGTATGGGTTTTTGTGCTGCGGAGAAGCAACTCCAAAAATCGCAATTATGGATGTATCTCTTGCCTTGCTTGTAGCTAGCACTAGAGTATTTGCTGCAAATCCCACATTGGTATCATATGTCAAAAAGTGTGCTGCAATGTTGTTGGACCTACGGAGCTGTGGTAAACTAAAACCTGGGTGCTTTCTGAGATTGGGTGTTGCTCATACCATTTACATACAGTCAAAATAACATTTGGCGTAGTTAAAGGCCAGGACAAGAGCATGGTGTGCAGACGACTGCGCATGGTGTGGTATCCAGTCCCCCATGAAAGCGGGTCCATCCCTAGCAGGCAAATGTCAGCGGTGTGCGCACAGTGGGTCAGACCAGGGCTGTGATCATATTTTCCTCGTGATTAAGATGCCAGTCTGCCCAGAGCGAGCGTACAGACTAGTCACGAGTGATGACACATGTAATGGCAATGGCATCGACCAGAAAGGAATAGAGGAAGTAAACAAGGGAGCCGTCATCAGACAGTGCAGTGGCCCAAGTCGTGGAAGCAACCTCAGATGCAGCAGCAGACCGACAGGCACTGATTGCCGACATTGTACAGGCAGTGCTGGTGGCAACGAAGGCAGCAGCAGCAACAGCGACATCGGAAACAGAGACAGCAGCGACAGCAGTAACAGCAGCAGCCGCCAACAAGGAGCAGACGGGACAGCCGAACGACATGCTGGACACGCCAGGTATAGGTAGGTGAGGTAGCCTCAAGAAGTGAGCAAGAAAAAAAAACACAAGTAGTTCTACATCCGTTGTGTTTTTCCCAATTGCTTCAATGGGGTGATCTTCCTAAACTGGGTAAAACTTTGTTGGCCATTTTGGCTGTTGCACTCAGTTAGTATAACCGTGCTGAGGAAAGCAATTGAAAGAGAACATCTGGGATGACTGCCAAATTGGGCCTCATGAAGTACAACACATGTTTCACTGTCCATTCCACCCGACTATGCTCACATTACAGGACTGTGGAACAACCTGGTCAGGGCTGCGGAGCACCTGGCCTTCTTGCTGTCTTAGCTGCTGCTAGGCGAACAACAACAACAGCAATTGTGAGGAATGTAACGATTGGCTGCTTCGAAACCTTGCAGGTTGTTCTTCACAAGGAAGTCCAATGCCAGCAGATAAGGAGGGAGAACACGAAATTATTTTCCAGGGAGTAAACAATGAGGAATATTCATTGGTGAACATGATGGACTCGACCAGAAGTATCCATTTGTAGCATGGTTCTCTTCTATTGAGCATGATGTCATGGAAGAGCTGCAGAACGGTGTTGTCAGAACACATGACAACGCTGTACATCTCCTAGAGATAGTTAAAGACTTGAAACGCTTCTTCAAGTTCTTGCCATTGTGGTCAGCAGTCATGGTCTCTCTATTTCAGTGTGTTGCAACAACAACAAAAGCAGTGCCATCATCAAAGCTGAATTCCGTAACGTAAAACAGAGAATACTTGAAGAAAATTTGCCCATGAGAAGTGACATTTTTGTCGAAGAGCACCCCTCTCCCTTGGTTGGAGCATTGAAGCTTACTGCTTCTGGCCATATTGTTTCAATGGAGAACCAATCTTTGACAAATGATCAGCCAATAGTGACTGACATGAACTGTCCTGCCAAAGAACTTCCCTTTTTGGATGCAGAGAGAAGTGAGGAATCCAAGAAGAGCAACTGCTCCTTGTGCTATACATGCCAGCAGCCAAATTCTTCCGCATGCCATAGTTGTGATCTGCGCAAACAACTTGTTCACACCCTGCCACAGTGCTCTGTTCCTCTTGGCGGAAAAGAAGAGGGTGAGGGGTATGGAGTTTCCCGCCAATGCATTAGTTGCAATAGATTAAATGACACACATTAAAAAAACCGGAAGGGTGGCAATTTTTAAAAAATTGGCACGGAAAAGAATGATAAGGGGATTGCCTACCCTAAAATCAACATTTTTTCATTTTTTTATCCAATATTTTTTCTCTCCTTAATTCCGTTGCCTGAATCATCCTAGATTCTATTTGTACCCAGAACATGTATATTATAGTCGCACAACTACTCCAAATCGATAGTTTTATCCACACAATAGTTGTTACTTTGTCTAAAATAACGATGAAATCAGGGGTCTGCTGAAGCCTCAAAACATGAGTTTTCTTTTTCCAATTACGGTGTTACAGAGGCCTTGGTTGAAACCATTATGTCGTTGTACACAAACACAAGTGCGTTATCAAGAGTGGCAATACGTGCAGTGACGAATTTCCAACAACATCGGGTGTATTGCAAGGAGACACCTTGTCCCCCTATCTGTGCGTACTTGTAATGGACTACATCATACGTCGGAGTTTGAAGGACGAAGATGGTTACACCGTACGGCGACGTCTCTCTCGGCGGTACCCAGAAATCAAACTCAACGCTCTTGCATTTGCGGACGATGCTGCACTCCTGTGCGACACCCCAGAAGCGGCACAACGCCAACTTGCCAGGTTCGAAGAGGTCTCTGCGACAGTGGGATTGCGCATTAACGAAAAGAAGACCGTCGTAATGCGCGTCGGAAATCCAACACCAACCCTGGTTTCCACTCTCAGTGGAGCGGTAGTTCTGGAAACAACCGTCTTTTCATACCTTGGATGCCAGGTTAAAAATAGCAAAAAGGCGTTTGAAAGCAGACAACGACTTGCATGGATTGCTGCAAGACGGCTTGACGTCTTCTGGAAGAGTCGTGTGCATGACACCCTGAAGGTGCAACTGTTTCAGTCCTGCGTAGAGAGCATCCTGCTCTATGGCATGGAAGCAGTGACACCCACCTCCACTCTTTCCGCGACCATCGATGCAAGATGATAAATTACAACAATCTTGGTATCGTTGGCATCCTCGAATGCCTGCCATTTTGCTTTGGTCGGTGGTTTCATGGGATACGGTACAGAACGTCTTGAAATCGCCGGCAAAAAAGACGTATTTGGTCACTCTGATTAGTGGATTTCATTGTTTCCGCTAAATGCGTTCGTTTCATTGGTCAATGCGAGCTAGCAACATGGTGGCCGTAAGGAACAACAACGCAGGTTCTCCAAGATTCTATAGCCTTCGACTCATTTTGATTTGAGATTGAATGTACTCCTTCGTCAGTTTTCACGGTTTGGCTTACTGTTTACGTCTTGTGATGCCTCTCTCTCGGAAAAGGGCACTCGCTCGTGCTAAAGCATACAAGATGCTCGAAGCGGAAAACCCCCGCGAAAGTCTGCCTGGTGAGTTCTGTCGAAATGAAGGCCTACCGTATTATTATCCGTATATTGTGTTTCGATGCTCTTCGTTTTCCACAAAGTGCTTCAAGCTCACGGCTGTATTCATTGAATATTTTTGCTGTTGCATTCATAGATGCCATGGTCCAAGTGGAACCTAGCGTTTCAGTCACTGACGAAGTCGAGGAGCCAATAGCTGGTCCATCTGGAGCTGCTGCCCTTGACCTGCCTGGCAGTGATCTCCAAGCAGCCAAGTAACAATCCCCTAACTGCATCTTAGCGAAAGCTGGGTCCCTCAAGTGGACTATCTGAGCTGGAGGAGAAAATCTTCTCCAAATTTCCTACTTCTATCAGCATGTTGTCTGACATGTTTGGTAAAGTAGCTTGTCAATCATGTGGCCAATGTGGCATCAATTTCAAGTGCGAGGGAGGACATGGAGTTGTTTGTAAGCTGGGCTTGTTCTGTGCATCTTGTGGATGGACTTCATCCTCATATTTGTCGCCAGCCTTAGACCCCAAGGCAAATCTATTCGAAATAAACAGGCGAGCAGTGAATGGTTTTATGCAGATTGGCAAAGGATACCAGGCATTTGCTCTGTTCTGTGCATCAATGGATATGCCTTGCATGGCAAAGGCGTCTTTGCAACGAAACAAAGAATTGATTGCCAAAAAGCATATGGAAATGGCAGAACAGGAGCTCAAAGAGGCACGGGAGAAGGTGGAGCAAGCACACATGGATGCCGGAAATACCAGAAATGAGGATGGTTTTCTTGACATCACTGTATCATTTGATGCCACTTGGCA
Organism: Calvadosia cruxmelitensis; assembly: GCA_900245855.1. Lineage (NCBI taxonomy): Eukaryota > Metazoa > Cnidaria > Staurozoa > Stauromedusae > Kishinouyeidae > Calvadosia > Calvadosia cruxmelitensis. The sequence goes on along the minus strand of OFHS01004130.1, from coordinate 8,047 downwards.
AAAAAGGGGATTTGTGTCTAATTATGGCATAGGATTTGTAATTGATGTTTTCACTGGTCTTGTTCTGGACTATGAATGTTTGAGCAAACACTGCAGGAAGTGTACGCTGAAGTTGTCTGCCTGTCAAGAATCCAGTGCAGAGTTCAAGCTGTGGTATGAAACCCATGCTCCAAAAATGGGCTAAATCGTCTTCTGGTATGGAAATGGCCATATGCAGCATCCTGTGGAATCGGTCTCTAAGCAAGTGTGGCATGCGCTATACAACACGCTGCTGTCTGATGGCAATGCGAAAAGCCATGCATATCTGTGTTCAGTCTTGCTATATGGCCCAGATGTACCAATTGCACAGGAGGAGTGCATCAATCATGTTGCAAAGCGCTTGTGAAAGAAGGAGAAACTTGGAGGCAAGGGAGCAGGCAATCTAACAGACAGTGTAATTGCTAAACTCACAAACTATTATGGCCATGCTGTCCGACATAATAAGACAGTCCCAGAAATGAGAAATGCAATCTACGCCACTCTATTCCATTACCATTCCACCGATGAAAAGCCTCGACACATGAAATGCCCAACAGGAGAAAAATTGTGGTGTTTCTATAATAGATCACTTGCGTTGAAGCAAACCCCACAAGCTCACAACGAAGCAATGCCAACACAGGTCAACCTGAGAGTGTTCCAAGCCATCTTGCCGCTGTACCATCGTCTTGCCAATAAGGACCTGCTTGCAAGGTGCCTTTCAGGAAAAACACAAAATGCCAACGAAAGCCTACATTCTGTTTTGTGGGCAAATTGCCCCAAGTCCGTCTTTGTGGGGAAAAGCAAACTTTTATCCGCCATTGCTGTAGCCATTGGAAAGTGGAATCAAGGTTTGCAGAAGTCTTTTTCTACCGCGATGGAACTTCTTCAGACTCCCCCTCACCAACTGGCAAAACGGCTGACTCGTCGGATAGACCAAGAGAGATTGCGACAAAGCGTAGTTGCTTCTGACAAGAACTTCCAACGTGAAAGGAGATATGAAAAGCTGTTGAAATGAGGAGCAAATGAAGAACACTGAGGGTACCACCTATAAATCTGGTGGATACTTAGAGGTGGGCCGATGATTGTTTTACAATAATCGATTAATCGTTTGAAATAATCGATTATTAATCGAATTAAAGCTAAAAATAGAAATGTTTAAAATGAGCTCATCAAAAGGTGTGAAAAGCATTGTTATGCTAATACATAGGCGTGATTCGCATCACTGGTAGGAGTAGAAGTTTGATCTTATTGTTACGACGGAGTAAAATCTCCAATGAAACAGAAATGAATAAATAATTACGAAAGCAAACAATCAATTGTGGATGATCAATCGAATATTTACTGTCCAGTAGTCAAAAACATATAGCGGACAGCCGGGACAGTAGACCTGGTTCTTGGATTTTAAGCTCTGGTTTGGACCGAGACGGTCAAGCCGTGCTGTCGTCGTCAAAACTGGCAAGTTAGCTGTGTTTGTTGGAAATCGTTGACGATTTCTCAGAACTCAATACACCTGTAGATGCACGCCGTTTACCTTCTATCTCCAAACAGAGAATGCTTTCATTATTCGAGTCAACTGTATGCAGCAGTAATGCTACCACGAAACAGCACAACTTCGTCGAAGAATGCGTTTTTTCTCTTCTTCTTTTTGTGAACGATTAATCGATTATTGAAACTCAAGCCCACCTCTATGGATACTAGCAGATAATTCTGTGTACATCCATAGCGCACATTCAAAACATTTCAGGGAACAAAGAAGACATGGTTCTGGTGGTCCGAATCACCTGTCTATGAGGATACAATAGTGTTCTGTGAGGAGACAATGGTGTGATCACACTGCTGTCTTCCTACGACAGATTTGGCTGGGATATATCATCGCAAAATGCAATAAAAGCATTCACGAACTTTGAATGCGATTTTCTCCCACTTTGTAATTTGGACACGTTTTGTTATGCAACTTGAGTTATACTTGGCCGTTTTACTCCAAATTTGACCAGGATGTGTAGATGACTGTCATGTACAACTGCAAGTATGTAAACTATTTTAGGTGGTCACTGGCCAAAATGGCATTGGTGTAACGTCTGTGAGCGCAAGAGCAATGCATCAAAAAATGATTTTTGTTAGGTCACCAGAAATATGTGATTTGATTATTTTAGTTTTGTATTGTAAAGGAACACATATGCATACGAATTACAGCTCCACACCTCAAGGACAGAAGAGGTACATGAGGAAAACATTTTTACAAAATTTTTCTTCTCTTTTGAACTTAAAAATCTCAAGAAAAAATAATTTCCTATAAAATATCAAATAGATCTTACTTACGATTCCTTGTAATATTATGCTTGACATTCTCTGAAATTTTCACATTTTTCTGACGTGTGGTTTTGGATTTCTATTTTGGGGTAGGGAAGCAGGAAATAGTATTTACAGCAAGATTCAGATTGGGAAAACGGAGACCAGGCAGCAAAGACGGATGGAATTTCCCTGTCGCTGCTCAAGATTGAAAATGGACTGTCCAAGCATGTGCTGGTCTACGGCAACAAATACGTCCTTTCAAGCAGATGCGCAATCGACTTAGTGCTGAACAGTCTTGCCTCATCTGCCAGTGAGAATGTCACATATTCTGCTTTCTTATAGAGAACAGCATGAATCATTAAAATCTCTAACAGAGATGGTGCTGCGCTTGGCAGAGGGGAAACTAGGTAGTTATGAGTATCGACTACGGGCAAAGCTGCTACTTGACTGCCAGCTCAAATTCCCGTTGACGTCCCTGAAAGGTGGTTTAAGTATGGTCAACTGTGAGGCAACTGCATCACACGTGATATGAGTAGTTCTGAAGAACTTGCCGTAATTACGGTGTACCTCTGAATGCAACAGCGAGCACTGTCCTTGCCCATCCCTTCAAGCACCAATGATCACTGGAACAGCCATGTTGTCAGACATAATTGGCTATAAAGGAAACAGTGGTGATTGGCTAGATGTGATCGCTGGGAAGTCATCAAACGTGACGCTATGTCGTCGTCCATTGACTACAATTGAAGATGTCCCAAGCGAAGTTTACACCATCGACCCATCAGTTGGAAATGATCCAATGTGCAATGGTTTGCGACATCACCCGACTATTCTCACTCACTACCGTGGTTACGTGATAGTTGAAATAGGGGCTGAAGCTGGAAATCAAGATCCATCGGCAAAGTCCTTGTATGGTGTTTCAGTCGAGAAGCATCAGTTTGTTGCTTTAGAAAGCATGCCTGAATATGTCGATCTGCAGCAATGGCACTTAAGTTTAGCTGGAGTAGTCATCTTTTAGGTGCAAACCCAAAGTGTCTCTGTTGGACAATACATGGGATTCTGCAGACGAGCAGATGGCTCTTTTCAGATGTATGACGATTTAAAGTCCTCTCCTTGAAATGTCTTAGAGGAAACCATTGTCATACCTGAAATACTTATATATTGCTTAATGTAAGTAAAACTAACTCATCTTACTGCTTACATAGTAATTTAAGTGATTCAGCACTCATTCACATTCCAAGCCAACTGCCCTATTTACCAAAAGTTCAGAAATCTGTGCTTTGATTACTGTATCACATTAAGTTTGTCTACTCTTACTAGCATGCCTTCTTACTGACCTGAGTTCCATGTATTTTTATTTTATACATATTTTAGAACATCAATCACAACTGGTTGAGTGTTCGGTCTAGAAAATATATCGTCCGAAATGTAGCATTGACTCCGCAATCTCACTGTAGTGGCAGATTCAGAAAGATAAGACATGGAGAGAGATTTCGGCCATGCCCGAGAAAACAGGAAAAAGACAACTTCCAGAACCTATTGCAGCGTGTCTCAATATGCTGTAGTCAATACTGAGCAAAGGTGGCAATGGCCCCGAACGAGCTTCTTGACAAAGCAGCCGAACTTTTGGTAAGTTGTGTGCAACATCGTCATTACCAAAGTGAGCTGAAACACATTGTTGCTAAAAAACCGTTGCCAAAGAGCAGCAAAATATCGTCTTCATGTCCTGTGCTTGTAAACAACCTCTTGTTTGTTGGTGGGCGAATAGCCAACTCCGATTTAGATGATGATGCAAGATATCCATTTATAGTTTTAGGCAATAGTCAAATGGCAAGCGCTATCGTCCAGGATGCCCACTTCGAAATGAAGCATATTGGTGTCAACACGATTGTGACTCACATCTGCCAACAATTCTGGATACCGGCTTTGAAAAGCAAAGTCAGAAAGCATGCACATGCCTGCATGCTGTGTCGTAAGTTGGCTGCTAGAACGTTGCAGCAGTTTATGTCTCCTTTGCCAAAGTGCAGAGTGTCTCTATCACATGCAATCGATGTTTGTGGCGTAGACTACTTCGGCCTTTTCAACATCAAGGTTTTAAGAAGCACAGTCAAGTACTGGGCGTGCATTTTTACTTGTTTTGCAACTTGTGCTGTCCACTTAAAAACGTCTTCGTCTCTAGACACAGATCGTTTCATTTGTGTTTTGAGGCCCTTCCGAGCTCGTCGTGGACACCCATCCGCTATGCACTCAGACAATGGAACTAATTTTGTCGGCGCCAAAATCGAATTGAAACAGGCAATTAAGTCCTTTGACAACGAACAGATTAGCTTGTCGTTGCAGCAATTCGGCACTTCGTGGCACTTCAACACTCCCGGCGTGTCTCACCACGGCGGCGGGAGTGTTCTAAGCCTGGTCAAGGCAGGAAGCTCTGGGTTTATGAACAACTTTTATATCTACACTGGGAAGACGTCTTCTCCTTCTGCAGCAGCGGTAGACTATGAAGATCTACAGAAGAGCGCACAAGTGGTTGCAAGGCTTTGCGAAGGACTTCCTGGCGGCAAGGGACATGGTTATTTTTGATAACTGGTTTACAACTGTCGAACTCATGTCGTACCTGAAGAAAAAAGACCGGTTGGCTTGCGGCACAATGAGAAGTAATAGAATAAAGAGGTGCAAATTGGACACAATCAAGGAACTAAAAGATAAGCAAGGGAGAGGAGGGGTGGACTTCAAGTCAGATCTAAATTCAGGGATTATGATTGTGAAATGGCTGGATAACAATGCAGTCCATCTAATATCAAATTTTGTTGGAATTGAGCCAACGTCCAGCATAGAAATGTGGTGTCCGAAAGACAAAGCAAGGAAGCCAATCAAATGCCCCCAGATTGTGAAGACCTACCATTCAGGAATGGGAGGGGTTGACCTTGCGGATATGCTCATCTTCTTGTATCACATCACTGTGAAGTGCCGTCGCTGGTACATATAGATATTTTGGCAAATGCCTGGCTCTTCTATTGCAGATGTACAACAAAATGTGGCATCAACAAGAAACATCAATTTACTCTGTTGAAATTTATTTTTGAAGTCAGCAGCGGGCTCACAGAAGAAAAAGTTGCTGCAACACCAAGAAGCGTTGGGAGACCAAGCAAAAGAAGAACGAGTGAGGATGTTGAAGCACGGGGAAGAAAAGCCTTCATTCCTAACCCAAGTGAGGATGCAAAGTTTGACCAGGTTGGCCATTGGCCCGAAATCCGAAGCAGTGCCAAAGGGGGATGTCGCTATTGCAAAGCTGCTCATTCGCGCATGTATTGCATGAAATGTAATGTGAGCTTGTGCTGTACTGGTGAACGAAACTGCTTCCAGGCATTCCATCGCAAGTGAAGTGAACTGACTGGATATTGTACAAGGATGTATGGACGAAAATTGGACATTATGAGGATGAAAAGTTTGAACAGGTTGGTCATTGGCCTGAAATCTGAAGCAATGCCAAAAGGAAATGTCGCTATTCCAAAGCTGCTCATTCGCGCATGTATTGCATGGAATGTAATGTGAGTTTGTGCTGCACTGGTGACCGAAACTGCTTCCAGGCATTCCATCACAAGTGAAGTGAACTGAATATAGATGTACAAGGATGTATGGACGGAAACTGGACATTCATAACACTATAAATCATTATTTGTGATTCATAGCACGTTGTCTAACATTGATCCATACCAATTGTTGTGACGAATAATCGGACATTTAGCAGAAACGAGGCTTCACTCTTGTTTCGATGCCGACACCAATATTCTAAACGTTTTAATTATATTTAGTCTATTATAAATCTTATATTGATTGTTGTTATGTTAATTTGTTGCTATATATTTGTACGCTTTTTTGTTTGTAAGTTAGTTGTGTTTTGTTGGTTGAGGACGGATCAACTCATCTTCGTGGTTTGTTAGGCTCGAAGGAACGATTGATTTATGCAACGTTATACCTATCGCGTGGTTTCTGAATTGCATTATATTATTGGTGTCTACGATCGGGACAAGAGAAAGAATTTAATTACAGTCCTACACATTTGAAATCGACGGAAAACTAACAATAATGTGTTATATTGCCCTATGTCTCTTTGTAACATTATTTGATCAGGAACTATTGCAATTAATGCCACAAAAAAGTCAATGTCTAAATTCTTGCATTTCAACCCTTTCATTGTGATAGGAAATTTATAATAAATTTGTACCCATACTTGGCAAAGTTGCCATTTGGCAACAATAATATTTCCGTATATTGTTAAAATATTTTTATTATTTCAGCTGAATTTGTCTTAGACAACTTATTCAAACCAAACAAAAAATAATGTTAAAAAAATGTAGGCTCTCTGTATACCAAGTAAAGGGTTTAACAACACTTTGTTAATCCTACTTTTCGTCTGCTGCACGGAAGGCAAATAAAGGAATCTTGGTGGTGGTGTTGGTGGTGTTACAGTGAAAGCAAGTGATTTGTTCTCATGATTGAGTTGTTTTTTTTTCGACAAGTTGGTTGTACCTACACTACATCGGTAAAAGGAGACGCACGCTGGGAGCACAACCCAATGGCTTTTGCAAGAAAACCAGAGATGAGGAGTATCAGCGACGACAAGACGGTATCCAATTTAGAAAGAGAATTGATGAGTGGAGAGCCAGAGACGCCAAGGGGGAACAGTCATTGCTAAAGACTTCGACACATATCGATCGAGCAAGCGAGAAGGGACATTACGTGATGTTACATCAGTTCTTCCACAAGAAAGATCCTTCGTTTCGCTCTTCGCCTCCAGCAGACGCAAGCAAACCAGTATTCAACTTTAAAGATGAGGTCGTTAACAACAAGCAAGGTGCCATTTTGATTCACGTCAACAACATCAACAGTGTGATAGCGAGCCTCATCACAGCAAAGAGGAGTCTGGCCGGACAGGAAAGAGAGGCTCAACAAGTTGCTATGGCTACAGCTGGCTTCCCACCACTGTGGATGGATTTACCTCTGAAGAAATTGCCTGCACCAAAACAGCCGGAACACGCTAAAGTCGACTATATGAAAGAATTGAAAAATCAAGTGGTTGACGAGATGGCCAAACAATTGGTGACGAAATTTCATCAAACTGTGCTAGAGTCTTATTTCCGACTGTATACAGGAGAGAGACGAGCGACCCGACACACAGCCCGAGCACGACTTGTGCATGTGGACGTCGATGGCATTCAGAATGGAAATGATATTTTTACCTCTTTTATATCACGTTAATTCCAAGGTGGCCAATGACAAAGCAAGAGAGTGGCTAGATCATGGCAGCTGTTGTAAAACTGAAACGTGTTTCTTGCCCTATGTGGGTGTGTATGATGTCATCAAAGACGACAAGGCAAGTGATAGACTGAAACGTAACATCATCCGACTCGTTAACGAGGCCGACGAAGAGCGAAACGCCGAGGATGAGAGACTCAGATTGGAGAGGGAAGAAGAGGAGCAAGAAATAAAACATTGGAACAACGCAGCAACGAATCTCTTTACCAAAGACAACAACACAGACAACAACAACAACAACACCACCATCACCACCACCTGTTGAGGAGGAAATGCTTCTCATGATTGACGAGGAATAATCCTTTGTAGCCTGCCCTCGTCAATCATGAGATTGAAATATATAGAGTAATAAAAAAGGAAAAAACAAACACAAAAGTATTGATCTCTTTCACTTTTCTTTTATTCTTAGTACTGACTTTTAATA
>OFHS01004129.1:1466-14782 GCA_900245855.1 Calvadosia cruxmelitensis | reverse complement strand
TACTAATATTATAAGCATTTGATTCAAATTCCTACACCGTGAGTCAGCTCGTAGAGCATCTATGTTTGTTTATAGATCTGAAGTATCTGTCTTTCAGTTTTCAATGTTCCTCATCACTGGTTGATCATTATAATTTTTCGATACTAATCCGTGAGTCGTCAGCGAGAGCTTCTATCTTTTTATTTGTTTCTCCTCGCATTCTACTACCTCCTGTTTCTAGGCAAGCAGTTGCCTCTACAGCAGGTTTTACAGAATAGCAAGTTTGTAAGCAAGACTATCAACAGAATGGAGCTAAAGTTAGTTAGAAAGTTGACATGATGTGTTAGCGTTGCACGATAATTGTAACAGCTTGGGTTTAACTATCAGACAACACGTACCTTTTGTTATTTCATCCCTTAAATGTAATATGTGTACCACTTCCTTCATTTGAATTCACACCTACACCCCCACAGCCAGGCAGTTAGCCTTACCGTTGGTCTCGACAGCTGTAGTTACGTCTGCGTCGCACAGTACAAGGAACATTGGACCAATCTGGTGCGCTGCAGAAATTATTAAAACGCACAAACCCACATCTTTTGTCTCACGGAGTGGAAATTTGTGAACTACTACTATTTGAATTCAATTGCTGTTTTTGTCCATCACAGCTCAAACAAAGATGGGCGAATCTCAGTTCATTGAAAGGTATTTCTTGGCGGTTGTTTATTTTGTTGAAACAAATGCATGTTTCTATATATAACTTTTTAGTCAGACTCAATGTTCCTATATTTTGAGGATTTTGACGTTCAAAACATTCTTAGCTTGTTTTATGCTATTTTTGTTGATATCACAATGGTTGCAAGTCTCACCTTTTAGATTTATGAATTTGAAAATATTCACCGAGTCAAACTTCAGTCAATGTTTGATTTTATACTTTAAATATTTGAGGTATAGCTCCAACCCGTAAAGCCATTGGATCGATTAGCAGATGTTGAAATACAGGTTTGATCTTTGCTATCATATTCGACCTGTGTTTCATACTTTCAGTAGTTGCCGATTGCGCTTCGGGAGTTTTATATGTTAGTGCATTTCCCACCGACCAAGCACTAACATCACGCTCGTCTTGGGCTTGACGATTTTTGTTTACTGTAGTTTATGTTTATTCATCTGTAGTTTTTTTAAATTGTATTTTATTTCTTGGTGTGTGTTATCAGGACCTGTATGTTCTGTGGAGATCAAAGTGAAGACTACAAAACAGAGCTGGCATTAGATGCTCACTACTGGCGCAGTTGTCCAATGCTGAAGAGATGCTTGCTCTGCAATCAGGTTCGACATTTACTGCGCTTATTTTAGTAGTTATTTAGCAAGCTGGGTCGCAGTTTTCCGTAGTTTTGATGACACATACTCGTTCCAACAGACAGACAGAATTATGCCATTATTATTACAGTTAAACTTGTATTTGCAGTCACCTCTATAGAGCAGCCACCTGTGTATAAAGGCCACTCTTTATAACCTCAAAATGACACTTTCTATAGAAATCAACCTGGAAAGAAAGGCCACCTGTCTATGATTTTAAGATGTTTTTGGACTGTTTCAAAGGTTAGTTATCAACATCATGCTAAAGCTAATGATTACCATAAATTATCGTATATTAAAAGCTGAATTTCTAGCACCAAATTATTTTATTTTAAGATGCATTAAATGTGTTAAAAATTTATCTCTAAGGGGGGAAACTTGGATCAGCTTATAGGTGAGATCTACTCATAAATGCAGTAGTGCCGTTAGTCCTAGAAAATAAATAGTCCTAAGATAATGTTTGACTTGCTTGCTGTTTGCTGCTTTCTGACTTGAGATACTAAGTTACTATATTCATGTTAGATACATTTGTAGCAACCTGTGTCTAGTTTCTTCCCTCTCTTGATTACAACTATGATTACCAGATATTGAAACTACTTAAAGAAAACTCTATTTCATTTCCATTACATATATGCTTTTTCAACCAGAGACTGTAGCTGCAATGAAGTTTTTGTTTCCTTAATGTGCGTATGTGGTATGTGGGGTCTGTAATTATCTGATCGTGGTAATTCCAATCTTTTGTAGAGTAAAATTGTTTCTCTTTGTTTAATTAATTTTGAAACCTGCATGCTGAGGCTGCTTATTGCTTATGTTGCTAATGAAAGAATTCGACCCTGGATAATAAGGTTAAGTACTCTTGGCTGTATTCTGCTGAGCACCGTTTGTGCCTGTCATTTATTTCCGAATGTCTCTTCGCGTTTAACGGTAGCAACGGCTTGCTATGTTTTTTCTGGGTTCTTATGTTTGTGCGAGCTGGCTCAGTAGGTACATAGAATGTCAGGCTCTTGATTGAAATATCCAGGGTTCAAATCCTGCAGGGGTCAAACCCAGCCTGGTATCCTCTTCTGGGAGCACAAGCAATTTTGCGCACGACGACTGGAGTCAGGACCTCCGACCCTCGCACCTAAAATGTCTGCATGGCGCTCCTAGCTCTATCGAGCTTTGATTGTAAATAAGCACCGCACGGAAAGCGCAGCCACAGCAGTTGTGGCAATGCTGGTGATGGAATAACCAACCGACTTTACCGTACCCATCTTCGTCCAGATTTCTTGAAACCTTTATCACAACTATTCTTGTTTTAGGTGATTGAAATATCTAATATTCACACTCACCTGCTGACTGAATGTGAAAAGAGTGATTCCTTTATGAAATGCCAACACTGCCATCAGGCCATTGAATCCGCCACATATAAAAAGCATGTCAAGTCAAAATCCTGCCAAGGTAAGGAATCTAGATATGCACAAATTTCAATGATACTTAACAGCAAAGCTCAAACGTTTTTGGCAACGCAGCGGCAGGGGAAAAGACTTTCGGCCTTTACTAGATATGCACATTTAAAAAGTTGTAAGCATATTAATTGCTCCATTGTTGATCCAATTGATGATGGTTTGTTCTCTATGTCTAGTTTCAGCTCAGACCAAGCCAAATTGTTGTCCACTTTGCCAGAACAAGGTCCAAAATGGTGATGCAGTAAGTGGCATTAGATTTGCTTCAGCAGATTTATATATCCTACTGCAATGTGATGCTCTTATGTTCCATTGTAAATGCTGGGAGCTCTATAAGTAGCTAGTCAAATCATGCCGATATTGCATCTTTGAACCACGACACCATACTTATTCCTCCAAGTACAGTGAAACCTGTCTATAATGGTCACCTTTGGGATATTGCCTACATTGCATCATATTCATTGGTTAATTTATGTCATCATGTTACTCTGCCAATATTCAGTCCTTATTCTGTTTTCAAAACTGGAGCAATTGTATGTTGCTGTGTAACGCACGTACACCAGATACTCTTTAATTATAATTGTAGCCACTGTTACGTTAGAAAGGAATTTGCTGGATGATTGAGTTTGGGATAACACAAACAGAAACACAAATGATGAACAGATAACAGATAAGCTGTTTTGACACCAATGTCCGTTTTCTAAAACAATTAAACTAACTAGCTGGTCCGCGCTGCTATCGCAGCTGTGTCCAGCGTCGTTGCCTCGCATTTGTATGGATGTTAAATTAGTCCTTTACAAATCACAGTTCTCAGTTTTAGCCCATAAAGCAACAGTATCGAATGCTGAGTCGAATGCCGTCTATTGTTTCTGAGCTCAGCTACGGCTCCCAAGAGACTGAAACTGATCTTTTCGAACTATTCGAGCGCAACGGTCTGCAAAAGCAAGCAAGGCAAATTCAAGGTGCCCATTCCAAAGGGATAATTTTGTCAAACTTGCAGAAAACATAGCTCGGCTCCAACCTGACCTTTTCGAAAAACTGCTCCGTTAGATACTGCACCAATTTGCATTGTTCAACTTTGACCTGGTTTGAGCGTTGGAGCTGCACGGTGTGTTGAACACCGTGCACAACCAGAGCCGTGTTGTTTCCCAAACGTCAGAAAATCGGTACTTGCTAATGAGTGACAGGTGCCTGGTTTTGAACAGACAGACAGAAAAACATACAGACAGACGTTTTTGAAATATAGATATAGATAATACAGTTATAAATCCCTTACAATTACGAAATAATATTGCACAAATTGAATTAACCATGTGATAATCGATTGTTGGGAACAATAAAATTACTGGCTGTTTTTGTTTTTCAGGCATGGAAATCACATTTGGTTGGTGAATGTAAAGCTAATGCTAAACGCCTTCAATTGCAACAAGGCCAAGGTAATGACCAGTGGAGCCTCAGACATGTGATTTAAGGTGGTAAACTCATCATTACAGATGAGTGTTGGCATTTGGTGCTTGGTAGGTGGGCAAGCAAATGCAAAGGCAAATGCGTGCAAGCAATAGCTGGCGTTGTGAACCTGTGTCTGCCTAAACAGGAAAGGGGCCCACCGTACAAGCACTGGTCACACTGATAATCAATGGAAGAAGAAAGGCTTAATGAAAGACAAGAGATGCCTTAATGGCCAAGGACAGTACAGTATACTCACCCTCTTATACTCCCATCATTTTATGGCTTCTCCGGGGAAGAGATTGGGTGGGTCAAAGATCAATGCCGGTAGCGTGATTGTAACAATCTCTTCTGACACCAAGCTGGCCATCACGAGATCTGCTGATACAATTTTCTGTAAGGTGATCCCAACTGTCCATGGGTCTGTAGCTCACCCTGGGTCATTGTAGGTCATTGGTTAGTGAACTACTTAAACTGCACCACCCCTGTCATCAGTTACCAGTCAAGCTGTTCAAATACAGTCATAGTATTGAATTGGGGGCTGCGACTGGATGCGCCGACAAAGTTTGGATTTTTTTCAGAAATTTTCCAAAATTTGTAGGATTTCTATGGATTTCTTTTTGATTTTTCACATTTGAAAGAAGATTAGCAAAGATGGCTTCCTTGATCCAAAATGGCTTCTGCCGGATTCGCCGACAAAAATCCATATTTCAATTTTAGGAAATCCCATTCACTTTTGGATTTCCATAATGGCCCCCATCACCCCAAAAGTGTTGGATGCGCCCACAAATTCAATCCAGTTGACTTTTGGATTCATAATGGCGCCCCGCAGCTTTTCCGATAAATGAGTCAAGGACAAGAACCAGCTCGCGGAGACGCGGACATCTAAATGTGCAGAAGCCAGTGCCTGTGAACTTACTCATATGCATAGAAGTGTTGAATTATTTTGTTATTTCAAGTTAATGTGACAACAAATTGATCGATTAAATGGGATTAATATTTTGTTCTAAGATTTTGAATGACGTTGCCAGCGTCTTTCTGAAACGCTGACGCTTTGAAGACGTCATCAATAGTTGGCCTTTCGCCAAAATATGTCGGCGCATCCAATACGAACCGAATTGGGCATCAGCTCTGTTGTTACCATGTGACCCCTGTGAAAGAGGCTGATAGTCTCTCTTCCGTGTGAGTTTAGCTTGCTTTAAGCAAGTGTATCCCCATTATAAATTGTGGATCTTGACAAAATGCCTCCTAACTAAACTAACTTCAGTCATTTGCTCATGCGAAGAGATTAAACTGAACTGAATCTCAAATGAATTTGGATGATGCTTTGCAATTTTTCCTACGAGTTCTTTACTATCTTCCATCAGCTGGTGTTAGACTTAACTAGGAAATTGATAGACTGATCAAATATGCACTATATTTGGCCCGATTACGAATTTGATATTTTGATTAAACGCCAATTGCCATACAACTCTTTCTGTTCATAACGATTGTTGTTTGTTTGTTTGTATATTTCATCATATCAGTCATAAATTGGAAAGTACTATTACACGTCAATAATACATTGATAACTAAATTGACAGATACGACAGGGTCATTCCGTAAGCAAAATTGCTTGTTTGTTTGGAAGACCCGTGATTATATGTAAATAACAGTAAATAAATTTATTTTATATCGTTATACAAACTGGCTAACATGAAAGTAGATGCATATTGAGTCACTACCAGAAAATAAGTAAGATGAAAGATAAAAATGAAGGGAGAGAGAAAAGAGGAATCAGCCACAGATAAAGCAGTTTTTGATTGTACAGTTGGTATGGTATAGGCTAATGAAGTGATCCTTCAATTTTTTTGTAAAAAGTGGAGTCCGCACGTGAATATTAAAATCAAATTCAAAATTGTTCCAACAAGTTGGAAAACAAAAATCAGCATAACGTTGCAGTTTGGAAGTTCTGGCAAAGGGCACATGAAAAATGTTATTTTTGCGTCTAAAGGAAGAACAGAAGTTGAAGTATTGTATTACCACGATTGGACATTTTTCAACAACAGTGTGTAAGAATGATAGCAATTTCGATAGGTAAAGATCTTTAAACTTGAGGAGATGTAATCCCTTGAAAAGTGGTTCTGCATGAGAGTAGTGTTTTGAGCCAGTAACACATCTGATACATTGCTTTTTAGCAGTCTCAACTAGTTTGATCTTGGTGCTATTGCCCCAAATCACAAGGGCATAATCAATATGTGGTTTGGCAATGGTGTTGTAGATTTGTACTTTATGTTGGACAGAGAGAAATCTGCATTGTTAGAATGCCTTCTTGTGAGACTCATTTTCCTGTTTTACTTAGGTACCCCTATTGATGATAATCAAGAAAAACCCGATGCAGTTTTAAAATCACACAAGTCAAAGGGTCCTGCTTCGCATCAGATGCATGCTGCCAGTCACGTTTGAGCTAAGCAACAACAATTAACATTTGAAAGTGTAGATTACTACAAAGGACGAAGGTATCTCTGTACAGTATAGAAAAGTATAGATACCACTTTTCATTACCACAGTCATATTTTATATATATTTTCTCAACAAAGAAAGGTTATAGTAAGAGTGATGCTTGCTGTGCTTGTTGTTATAAGAAATAATAAACTATTTTAGCACTGTTCTTCCATTTTTCTGTCCCACCAATTGCTGGAAGGATAATGATAAAATTGGAGATAGCTTTTGCTATTGTTGTGTTAGCTGTTTTTTACAACCGAACATATTTTATGAGAACCAAGTTGCTGACAATGACCATGCCAGACATTATACGGCCAACGCATCAGAGTCATGACAATGGCTGGCATAGTGCCAAGTCGATATCGCAGAGACCTTCAGAATGCGTCATCGAGCAGTGAGGATGAGGATGACAAGTGTAATATGCATGTCTCTGGTCACATCAGGCGTCCACCAGGATGATTCAATGATTATATAATGCATTGATTATGTTTAAACTCATCACCATTGATAAGTTATTTGACATTTGCGCTTGGTTTGGTGCGAGTTACTTACTTGCAGATGGTAGCAGTTGAGATAGCAAAACCTGTCACCATAACCAAGTACCAGTCACACTGCTAAGTCAGTGGTATTCCTAAAGTAACTAACCAAGTTCTTTGCGGAGAGGCAGGGTGGGAAAGTCATCGCATCCTGACTATTGCGAGTTTGGCGAGGCATTGTGCACATGTGCGTTGGTGGGTAGCTGTGGAATTCTTGTGAGCAAAAACTTAGTTGTAGGCTAGCAGGCTACAACAAGAATGAAGGACTGCTCTATCATTCTACACTATCGTAACCATGCGCATGATTCTGAGACTGCTCAAATGTCACTATGGTCCAATGACCCTCGTAGAAGGGAAGCGAGGCTAGCCTCGACTCTTATTGCATTGCTACAACGAACAATGGTATGATTTTAACCTCACCTAAATTATATTTAGCTACATTAATGTAATGATTGGGTAGATTTTTGTACCTCGACCATGTGTCCTTTGTGTTATCTAGATTTATTGATCTAGTGAAGTTCCTGAAATTGGCTGTCATAGATAGTAAAAATTGTGAATGAGCTTTAAAGAAAACTATTCCCTGATGTCTTCAATCGTCTGTGGCAATGGTTAACACACTTGAAGCCTAAATCATACCATCATTAAGACATGTGCAAGTGGCAAGTAGGTAGTGACAAGAGTACTGCTTGGTCTACCACACTCTTGCTTCCTATTCTTTGAAGAGCAACAGTATTGGCAATTTAATCATGCAAAGCAACAACCCGAAAAGCAAGCAATATCTATTTTGCTTTGCTTTTATTGTTTGGTTTGACCAATCACCAACAGCTAAGAAGTCTACTTGCATGCGTTCACAGTTTTGGAGCTGTGCATGCAGATTAATTGTATAGCAAGTGATCTGTGTTATTTGAGCTTGTCACAAATAGCTCAGGTCTATTGTTCTTTCCATGACAATGTGTGCCTGTTTTAGCATTGGTGTGGCATGTGCTTCATATGCAGAGGTGCAAGGTGACTGCACTCCACGGATTACAATTATTTTCTTTTGACAAATTAATTAACACAAATCAAAACAGCACTCTTAAGTTTCAAGTCTCAACCTGCCCTATGAATCCTAAACCATGTGAAAAACCATGTGAAATTCATGTGAAATTTCAAACACCATTTGAAAAATATAGCTAAAACCATGTGAATTAGAAAACAGAGTGAAAAACCATATGAAAAGAGCAGTTTTCACACGGTTTTTCACATGATTTTCACATGGATTCCACATGGCATCAGTTCATAGGAATCCTTGTAGATTATTCTGGTTGTAAGCAAGTGTAAGCTGTCTTACTGTAATTCCTTTGTTATTGTTTAATTAATGATGAATAAATCAAGACAACAACAACATCATTATATCAGCAGTAAATTTATTGAAATAACCTTAGTCATAATTTTCACAAGAAGACAGACCTGCAGTCCTATTTCAAACATCACTCTTTTGCTATGTGACTATCATTCATCATTTTTCTGTTGCATTTTTCTACGTTTGCTGTGCACTTTCTTGTAGCTATTTCACTTGCATCAGAATATAAAATGATACGAAAATATGCTCTTAAAATTGTTTGGCTAAATCTGACTGCTACTCAAAAAGCAATGCAGTCTATAGATTTTCTGTAACATTCACAATAGGTTTTTGAGATCTATAACATAACAACGATCAACGTTCGCAAACTATGTTGTAGACATCCTCTTGTTGTCTTGCGAATATTTTGTTTAAATTATAAGAAATGTCTGGTGATTTTCAAACTTTAAGGTTGATCAAAATATTTTTTTCTTTTTGCTGGCTTATTTCAAGCAATAGTTGCGTGATTCATATATGTAACAAGAAACTCTGGATACAGATGTTTTTTGTTTGTAACTGGGAAGATGACTGGATCTGGTAGTGACACCCTTGCAGTCGTAGGGACGTTTCTTATGTCACTGACCATGTGGCTTTTGCGAATACTGACAAGTGCACGCGCTATGAAGATATGACGGTACCCGCGACTGTCTTCCATGGCTTGTAAATCTGCCACCTGTGGATAGCTTGATAGCTCGTTACAGTAGGTTGCGTTATTATCTTTTGCTGCTCGTCTATCATTAGGGAATCCTTGTTGATATGTAGACCGAATCTTGCGGGACGTTGTACCAAGGAATAGCAGTTCTTCCTTGTAGTTATTTTCTGCTGCCAGCTCTCTACTCCTGAAATGCAAATTGAGTCAATCACGGTGCTTAAGAACATCTGCATTCCTTTCAGTCTACTGGTGTCAGGGTTTGAGATGCACTACCCTGCCAGCTCAAAAAATATTTTAAATATTGCCAAATTCAAACTTGATTGTGAACAACAACATATTGTAAATAATGTACAATAATTTTCCAGAATTGTCTACTATTTTATTTCTATTTATGATATTATATGTAATAAGTTATGTATATAATTGTGACATTACGTTATCACGAATAATCTTGTTTTCATTTCGAAGTCTCATTTTGAAGTCATGCGTAACCTTAACCTGGCTTTCCATGATCACGCGTCGAGAGACTTTCAATTGTCGTCCTGGCAAAATCGTATGTACTATTTTTCATGGTTAACTGAGGTATTCTTGTTTGTATTTCATTGTGATTAATTTAATACGAATAGTTAAACATAAAAAACTGCTTAAAATGGCCCAAATGAAGAGCAAATAACCAATTCCTTTTTGTTTATTGTCAAAGCTTTTGAAGATAATGTTGGAGTTTCAAGACGTATTTTGCCTGAGTTGAAGAAAATATAACCAGTTCCCAACGCCGACGTAAATTGTAAGGAGTTTAAATGGGGATATAAAGTGGAAATAACCAGTTTTGCGTTTCATAGTGCACAACAAAGTTTGATTTTGGTTTTATTTGCCAACCAATAAATGTACCTTAAAAATTCAGATGTAAAGCATGCCTGCAACAAAACCTGATTGCAGTCAAACCTGTATTAGCGGCCACCTCTATAGAGCAGCCACATGTGTATAAAGTTAAACTCGTATGTGCCACTCTTCATAAATTCAAAATGATACTTTCTATAGAAATCAACCTTGACAGAAAGCCGCCTGTCTATAAAGATCATTTTCTCAGGCCCCAAAGCTGACCATTATAGACAGGTTTCACTGTATTACAATGCAGCATTTATAACTCAACCTCCATAACACCAACAGAAAGAGTTATTGTATGAATGCTCATTTGTCTATATCATGTCTGATGGTATATGCCACAATGTATACATTTACAATAAGATAAATAGAAACGCAACACAATGAAGGTGCCTTACGTCTGATAGTCTTTCCATAGGTCAACGTTTTGCACCAATGTGACTTTGATTATTGTTGTCGACGGCATGCTTTTTAAGATCCATCCAGACAATAGGCTGTGTATTTTATCTGTGGGCTCTAACGGTACTTGAACAAATTCCAATGATGGATCTTTCTCCACTCGCCAATAAAGTGGAAACTCTGTCTTTTGCAGCAAGAGTGCCACTCGCTGATTACAATGCCTGGTAACAAGATGTTTAGTAGGTTATACACCAATGAATTTATGTTCAATTAAATACAAATGAAAACTACACAAACATTTATTAGCATACAATTAAGAATGATAATAATTATATTAATGAGTGCATTTTCACATCATATATGCACAAAATCTACTTGCAAGAAAATTTGCTTGTAAAAACCTTTTGCATAGAAACGGTGAGCACTATACTGTCATTTAGTGGGGAAGATCTGCTTAGAGTAATCAAGAAAAGTTCTCAAGTTGTCACTCAATGATTCCCGTATGTAACAGTCATCTTGGCAGTTCAAGAGCAACAGATTTAGGATAACGCAAGTGTCCTTTGTGTGAAAGTAGAGAAGACAATTTGCCACAGACAGTCCAGATAAATGGCGATGAAGTTGAGTTGGATTTTCTTTGCATGGTGTAGTAGTATCGTCAACGTTAAATTAAATTTGTAGCTAAGGTGTCCCTTGGGATACGTATATTGTAGCGCAACATCTCGCTGTAAGTCCTTCCATAAACAGTGCTGTACACTTGTCCATCAGCTGATAATTTTCTGTATTTTTTAATCCCGTTGCAAATCATTCCTTCCTTGGTTGTTTGCACATAAAAGACATCAACTTGGCTCTCACTCTCGCCTGGTCCTTGTTGGAAACGGAGATTGTTCATCACAGAAAAATTAAAGCCGACCTTGAGGATCAAACTCACTACCCTGGATTGCCGGTCCAGTGCTCTACCGTTGAGCTGAACGCATCCTCGTTAGTCGGCACAAAAAATCTCCCTTTACATCAGCGAGTCAACCTTGCTACTATGCTGTGTACCAGCCTTCGTAACCAGCCAACTTTCCTTTGTACTAACCACCATGTGTTGCTTTGTAGAATGTCAGTGTAACCATATACTTTCCAACAGTCCTCGTACACATGATTTTAGTCATTTTTAGTGGTTTGCTCTAGATTGTCAAATATGAGTGTTCGAGCTCAACGTCATGTGTCTGTAAACACATTGAATCCTAAAATGTATCTTTGTTGTGCTTGACTTCAATATAAATGTGCTTCGGGATCTTATCTGCTACGGCCAAAATGAATAAGCATACGGAATTGGGGATGTTTTGTTGAAAAATTACAGCTTGTGCATGGACAGTATTTTTTCAATATGGGAAGCTTGGTAGAGATGCAGCAAAACCTGTTTCAAGTGACCACCTGTCTTAAGCGACCGCTCTCAAGTGATCCATTATTGACTCAACAATACAGTTTTCTCTATAGTAAGCAAGTACAAGGGGGCAGTAATCACAAACAATCATTCGGCGAAAAATAATTATGATGTCATATACTGCAGTACTGCCCCTTCAGTGACAGCAAACACTCAAAATTACATATTCTCTTGATGGGAGACATTCCAATTGACTGCCTCCTAAAGTGAAACTGTTGTACAATTTAACAGTGATACATTCAAGAGGTCCTTTTACAGAATAGAATAGGTAATACGCTTTACACTTTTATTTTTTAGCAAGAAGAATTGATATTTGACTGTTCTGTAACGGGAAACATTTCTCACCATTCAAAATTCTGCTTTGCCATCTGCATGTCTGTAAACTTGGGACGGAGTCGAAACTCAGATATATCAGTCTTATGCGAAATATCTGACCCTATGACAAAGACATAATCGCCATGGCAATTAATCATAGCATACATTTGCAAGAAAGCACTCGACTACTTATGTACAGGTAAAGTGATGCCTTGCTGGAATTTTGGGAGTTTTAGCAGTGTTTAGTATAAACTTCTTCAGATTTCTGTGGTTGCGCCATGCCAATTACTAAATTCCAGGCAAGATCTTCGGCAAAACCTACATTTCCAGTAGGGGGAAGTGGTGGACAACTGTTTTGGTTATTCTTAGATATGCAACACCAGAACGCTATTGGAGAGTTAGGGAGGTCATGTCCCCTCACTTCTAGTCAATCAATCAATCAATCAATCAATCAATCAATAATCTTTATTTATAGAGAGTATATCCCAATTAACCGCGAGGTTTGTCTCCCTTGGGGAGGGACAATATTTGATTTTCTAACGCACACAAATTTGTTTTTGTCCTACTTTAAAACCAAGATGAAATGTATTGGCATGGTGTAACATTAAAGCAAGTGATGACCACACCCATTTAGCTATGCAATACATCTTGCTTCTAACATTTGATCTGTTTTATCATTTCTCCAGTTTTTTTATATTCTCGTCCCAGTTGATTGTGCCTGCCATTGCAAATGTGCAATATTACACACTTAATCATTGTCTTTTCGTCATGTTTGAAATGTTAATATCCATTCCATTGTGCATTGATTATTTATTGTGAGAAGTAAATGTATAAATTCCCATACAGTGTAACCCGGTTAATATCACCTCGGTTAATAACACAACCCACTTATTATCACTTCAATTTGTAAACCAAGTATCTGTCAGAATCAACTATTTGAACTCGCTTAACCCTTGTCCTGCTATTGACGTGTATACACGTTTTCGAAACAAGTCAAAAATAGCAACATATAACC
>OFHS01004128.1:0-11909 GCA_900245855.1 Calvadosia cruxmelitensis | reverse complement strand
ACTATTTATTTTAATATTTTATTTTATTTTATTATATATTTTTAGTCGTGGTCATGCTTTCCCACTCGCAGAAGTAGTGTTTGATTTTCTCTCCCAGTGTTTGATTTTCTCTCTCATACGTCACAGACCTCCTTGTCCTATCGTGTTTCCCGTGGTTACGAAGAGCTCTGGGCGGAGACAGCAGCCTTCTATGAGCAACCTTAGAGTCAAAAACAGGTTTTGACGATTGATTAAGATCGGTTTTTCGCTCTATAAATTATCGGAAACTAGGGTCAATCAAAACTAGATCTTGCGCTGGTCAAACTATTTCGAACCTGAGTGGTGGAGTGAACTAATCATTCATTATGCATCAGAAATTCAGCTGAAATCCATCGCTCTGATTGGCCAAAGTCCCAAGTGTTCACCGGTTTGCACGATGCAGAGTGTCAGCGTTGGCGCGCTTGAAAGTCTCATCAGAAGAAATACGTGCATATTGAAACAAGACAGGTGCAACATGGAGGAGCGATGCCAGGATCCTCTTCACGATTTTCCAAGCTTTGCAATACGGGGAGAGCGAGAGTTCAGCCGTGCAGGAGATTTTAATGGTGCTCTTGGTCCGCTTTGCTACTCCTGACCATGACCTGACTGTCGCAGTTACGAAATATACCAGAATGAACAAAATTTCAAAAATTTCAACTACAATTTCATAGGCAAAATCATAACAGCAGGCACTTGGGAAACTATAAGCAGCCTTCAATCTCCCATGCTGATGCCTCAAAAACTCTTTTTCCCAAGAGACTGAAGTCAATCCTTTCGAACAATTCGAGCGCAACGGTTTGCCATGCCAAAGACAGCTACAGTAATTAAAGGTGCCAATACGACATCGCAAATTTCGTCAAACTTGCAGAAAACATAGCTCGGCTTCAAGGCGACCTTTTCCAAAACAGCTCTTTTAGATTTTGAACCAATTTGCATTGTTCAACTTTGACCTGGTTTGAACGTTTGCCCGACCGTGAACGATTGACTCCCGAGCGGCGACCACAATGGTTTAACTCAACGCGATTTGAAAGTGGTCGCAGCGAGAATCACACCTCAACGCTGTTCGCAAAATGCTACTTTCGAGGTAGATTCGTTTTACATACAAGTAAAATAATAATATATTTGAATTCTCCATAGAATTTCCAGTAAACTTGTGTTTTCTGTTTATGTGTTTTGTGTTCTTTTCTGTTCTTGTGTTTTGTGTTTCCCGTAAACTTGTGTTTTCTGATTTCCCACTACAAATGATCTCAATTCGTGCTTGTCTTGAAATTATGTTTTGAGATCTAAAACCCATATTCTTTATACGGGATCACAATAATGACGAAAGGAGGTACTTTTCTTTATCGCACGGTGAAAATATTTTGGGAAACTCGTATTGGCTCTGTGTAACGTCGTTTTTCCCCTGGGGACCGTGACGTTTTGAAACTTCGCTTTTTTTAATCACCCTAATGCATACATACCTCATTTGTAACTATTGACAACACAGCTGCACCGTGGTGCGATCGCATTACCTTGCTGGAAGTGATGTTGGAAAAGGAACTGTCTATGAAATCGCATCTCAGTACTTGCCTCAGGAAAGCCAACATGTGCCTGAGCCAGCTTCGACAAATCCGGACTTCCCTCGGCATCCCCACACTTACAGCCCAACTCTACAAAACTTATCTCAGACCACTTTTGGAATATTGCAGTACCTTACTTACACCTCTACCTAGAACCTCCCTGCTACGTCTAGACCAATTCCAATGACGCGCCGGCTACCAAACAGCTGACGAAAAACTGTCAAAAACACCATCGCATACTAGTTGCAAGCTTGCAAAGCATTAGCAACCGCCGGACAGTCAGAATACTAACGACACTTGAGAAAGCACTAACAACATCAACTCCAAAAGCCATCAGGAATCTTTTCCAAATTTGTGAATCAAAATATGCACGCAAAGGGAGAACGAGACTTGTCTCGCCAAAGTGCCGAACAACATCACTATGGCAGACAGTTCCATAGACGGGCCCCAGCAGCCTGAAAGGAGTGACGATGGCTGGATTTGATGTAGCAATTATTATTAGTGGAAGATCGTGTCTTTGAAGAAAATGGAGGTTGGAAAAGGTCTCTGATCAGAGGAGGTGCATCATGATGCTGAATTTTCTGCATCAAGGAGAGCTGATGATACTGGATTCTGGCTTTGACATTCAGCCACCCAAGGTCGTTGAGCATTTGCGTGACAGGTGTTCTGTGGTCGCAGCCAAGGATCATCCTGAGTCCTCTTTGGGACAGACCAGTGCATTGCGGGGCATGTTTATTGCCTGAAGTAGCGAAGAGACTGGGTTTCTCACCCATACTATTACCGCAAGTTATAATGTAGTATATGTTGTCTTCATGTCAATTGTACTGAGTGTTAATAAGCCGAGGGCGTCAATTGCAGAATCGCTCTGTTGTAATTTAGGTCAAATAGACCGCCTAGATTGTAGTATCTCTCTGTTGTAATTAAGGTCAAATAGACCGCCTGGTTGTTTACTTGATTGGTTTATATATGAGAAAAATACATCAGTGTGAGTTTGGGCTGTAAGTGAAGCCAGTCGTATTTGTTGACTACTAGTTACTCATCGTAAGGACACAACTCCCTGCGTCTTTGCGTGAACGGGTACTGGAACAATTGCATCAGAGTCACCCGGGTTGCGTTCGAATGAAAATGTTGGCCAGAATTCATTGCTGGTGGCCNTCCCACTAGCAATCGACTTCATTTGCGATGGCAGACAGTTCCATAGACGGGCCCTAGCAGCCTGAAAGGAGTGACGATGGCTGGATTTGATGTAGCAATTATTATTAGTGGAAGATCGTGTCTTTGAAGAAAATGGAGGTTGGAAAAGTTCTCTGATCAGAGGAGGTGCATCGTGATGTTGAATTCTCTGCATCAAGGAGAGCTGATGATACTGGATCCTGGCATTGACATTCAGCCACCCAAGGTCGTTGAGCATTTGGGTGACAGGTGTTCTGTGGTCGCAGCCAAGGATCATCCTGAGTCCTCTTTGGGACAGACCAGTGCATTGTGAGGCATGTTTATTGCCTGAAGTAGCGAAGAGACTGGGTTTCTCACCCATAATATTACCGCAAGTTATAATTTTTAAGGAAAGCAGCACAGCTTGAAGGAATCATTATCAGTATGAAATCCAGCTTATATTCTGAACTCAGAGACACTAACCGTCAACATAATGCGCATGCTTTTTCCAAAATGGTAGCTTGTGAAAATGGTTTATTAAATTTGTCTGTTTCTTTTGTTTAGATGTCATCACGACGGATCGTCCGTGCATGAAGAACCGGGACGAACAGTTTGTTCCTTTTCAGTGGACATTGGAGACTGGTTTGTACAAGATCAAAATGTTCCACCAGAGTGGAAACATCTCATCCTGCTGTAGCAATGAAGTGAGACGAAGCCGTTGGGGAATCCATCATCCTTATTATGGCTCAAATCCAATCATGCTTACATCGATAACTGACGAAAACAAAAATATCATCATTCCCATCTCTGCCTTCGATGATCACGATGACAAGTTCGATTTATCCGACTACTTGGGAACGAAATCTTGCTTTGAATTCGTTCAAGGCGAACGCTATCGAGTTTATAACGAAGAGGATCGCACGGATTTCCATGAGGGCGACAACTCTGGTGAAGTGTGCTTCATTTTGAGCGCGAGTCACATTGGATGCTAAGTGAGAGTGATGAATAAAAAAGACAAGAAAAACATTGCTTGTTATTGCTAGCTGATTGACCCGAGATGATCAAGTATTAAATTCTCAAAAGCTCGTGTTAACATTTCGTTCACAAGTGCTGCCTAGTACGCAAATGATGGTTTGTTAATATTTGCACAAGTTTAAGGAGAAACTACACTTACTCCGTTGTCACAAATGCATCCGCCTTGCTGCTATCGCAAGATGCATTTTTGCTTGCTGCTTTCATGATGATTGATGGGCTGAAAACGCACTCTGCTGTGTTTTGATAGATGTCTCGGATTTGTCGATTCTTCAGTTTTTATATTGAAAAGTGGTGATAAAAATTGCTTCAGTTATTTTCGTTTTATACCAGTAAATTTTGTCCAAGTTGAATAATTGTCAGGATAAGTGTATTTAATTTATATTATTTTGTATCAAAATAAAATTTTATTGGATTTCAATGACGTGGCTACAACTGTATAGAGGTGAGGCCGGACTGTAAAAACCTCGAAACCAACGCTATTATAGGAGAGGCTTATGGCAGGCGTTCCAACCACAAGAACAGACTTCGTGTTCAGGTAACACGAATTTACAACATAGAATGAACTCACCGGCGTGAGGAGAGACTTGAAATGACGACTTCGACTTCTTGACCACACACGTGAGACAACGACGTAGACAGCTTGTTCCACGGTCTCCAGATCGAGTAATCTCTATTCTCCAAGTAGTATTCAACGCAATGAATACAACTAGTACTTCAGTGAATCTTTACTCAAGAAAAATTCACGGAATCTCAAGCACTAACCAAACACAGCTAACAACTTCACAGAATATCTAACAATCTCTAAATTACACTTGCTTATACAGTATATCAACAGAACAGTTAAAATTAATCATAATATTTACATCGTGGGATAATGTTTGCGTGGTGTTACTAACCAGATAGATATTGAAACTAATTAAATCCTACATCATTTTACAACGTAAATATAAAGAGAAACCAAATATGATTAAATAACCTAAAATATAAATAAATAGCAACGACGATTGTCCATTAGAATTCAACTCAAACATGCACAATTAAGCTAACTTAAAAGTTCTCAATCAAAGGAAATCTTCAGCGATCCAGTCGCCAACATAGATAATGATGCGATTCTAAAAAAAGTAAAAGTGTAATTATTTCAAAGTATTTTTAGGCTGGGAATACATGAACAATAGCGATATTGACATGATGGATCAGCCAATAGACCGCTTTCTGACCGCTTTTTGACCGTTGTCAGACCGTTGTCTGCATACTAGAAACGATAATTGAGTAGATAGATAGATAGACTTTTTATTTGACCATCAGAACAATGTTAATTAATACAATATGTTTTGAAGTAAAAAAGAAATATAAGGTCAGAATCATCCCATAAGCACAAATGCTTGTTTGTTTGGGACACCCTAGATTTACAGCTTCATGAATTGAAGTTTGGAAAGAATTATACAAGTTTGTTAAATATCAAGAGAAGCAAAGAAAAGAGCTGGATAAAATTCTGGAATTCAAATAAAAAGAAAGATGAGAAAGAGAAAATCAAAGGAAGTTCAGTAATAAGTAGTAATTGGGTAGATTCAGTTTAGTTGCATATGTAGCAGTTTTGTTTTGTGCAAATGATGTAATAGGAATCAATCAAATTCTTTTTTAATTTTATAGTAAAGCATGGAGTTGGTACAAGTATTGGTGTTATCATTTAAAAGGTTGTCGAAAGTGTTGTAACGAAGGTGATACTTCCTTTAATTGTTTCCATTGGCGATTGGTTGAATTTCCATCATTTTGGGTACTACCCAGGAAACACAAGACGTCGTAGGACGTGCCATGGACGTCTTTACGACGTTAGGACGTCACTGGTACGTCTTGTGTTTACTGGGTCAGCACGCCAAATACTGCTTCATTTATCACAACTGATTCCATGTAAAAGGTTTTCACTTAAAATTAGAATTTCTCTCCTCTATGTTCCAAAATTATTGGCTTGTTGCTGCCAAATACGTTAGAAATACAAAATTTTCCCTTAGAACATTTACGATTAGTTGTCCATTGTTAATTTAAATGTAAAATGTAAATGTCACTTTATTTAACGGGGGTAGACAAAGAAGCCATTGGCTTGTCTCC
Organism: Calvadosia cruxmelitensis; assembly: GCA_900245855.1. Lineage (NCBI taxonomy): Eukaryota > Metazoa > Cnidaria > Staurozoa > Stauromedusae > Kishinouyeidae > Calvadosia > Calvadosia cruxmelitensis. The sequence goes on along the minus strand of OFHS01004128.1, from coordinate 6,039 downwards.
CTTGTGGCCCTCGACAATTAAAACCACAGAAGACATAACGAATATGTGTGTCGGCTGGGCCGGCAGTCGAACCCGGTACATCTGACTGGCAGCATGACCACTCCGACGCATGGGATGATATAGCCTAGAGATGGAACGAAGTTTGAATTTTATTTCGATTTTCCTGAACTTCAGTGCCAAAATTCGAAATCGAGTTCAAAATCGGCCTAGAGATGGAACGAAGTTTGCATTAAGTTTAATTTCGATTTTCTCAAACTTGAGTGGCAAAATTCGAAATAGAGTTCAAAATCAAAATCGAGTTCAAAATCGAACATTAAAAAATAAAGCTGAAAATCGGATTAGCAATCATTGTTTTTAAATAAAGAACTTCAGACTTTTCTTGGTCAATGCAATGTTCCAAGAGGATGCCTATAGTTTTCTGCCGTCGTCTAGGCCATACTCAACTGGGAAAACTCAAGGGAAATAAACACGCGCGTCATAGAAGTGGCTTGCAGTTGCTCATAGACTTGTTGTCTCTCTGTTTATTGTTCTCTTGCGGGAAATCAAAAAATTTAAGTTCGAGTTCGTTTTTCCGAATTTGAACACTTGACCTCGTCCCATCTCTAATATAGCCTATACAGTACATCTCGTTCAGGGAATAAAGTTTTAAAATTTCTAAAATGGAAATTTAGCAAACGTTCTGTTATTTTTTTCTCGGTATAATGTTCATGTGCTACTGTTGTGACCAAAGCAGAAGAGTTTGTGAAGTTTAAGGTATACTAACTTGACCCAGAAAAGAAATTTCGGATAGGTATAAGCAGATAGAGCTGAATCAGTTGATGTAAGTGTCAAAGGAATGAAACCTGTCTTCAATCCATCAAAACTTCTTCTTTAAACATTAACTGAATTGAGTTGAAAACTCAATTGATTTTGATTCATGCACTCCTGTTTGGTCACCTCATTTACTCAAACACATCCATCTTGTTGAGAAAGTGCAACGCCATTTCAAACGTCTTGTGTGCAAGAGGGCAAGAATCTCATACATTGAGTATGCTGATCGTCTATTCGTCTCACAAAACTCCATATAGATACACTCGAAATACATCGCATTAAATTTGATTTTTGCATGTTTTAGAAAATAGTTCATGGCTTCGTTGATCTAGATTATTCAGAATTCTTTACCTTCTACAGTAGCAAATATGACTCTCGTGGACACTCTTTGAAAGTTCAGTATGGTCCTGTCTCTAACTATAACTGTGTTAAATATGATTTTTTTAACCGTGTTACGCCGATGTGGAATTCAGTACCGGCTGAAGTTGTAATTTCTAAATCCGTGGCTAGTTTCAAGTATAATTTAGATAACGCGTTGTTATTACAGTTTTGTAAATGTCATTAGGCGCGGCATGTAAGTGGACTACTCGAATAGTTTGCCTGTTATGTCTATGGCAAATAAATCAATTCAAATTAAAAAAGTTAATACAACGTAGCATTCACCACGGTGATAATGTTCTTGATAACGAAGCACTGCTCCGGGCACATCTCTGGCTGCTGGAGTCACGAGCAGAATGCACAATGAAACTATGTTCCCTCTCTCTTCTATACAATATAAAGCAATTATGTGGCTAGATATGGAATATTTATGCTAATGAAGATATCGTACGAACTCTAAGCATTATCACAGAACTCTTGAAACGTCCACGACAGAGCGTGACTGTTGTGCGATCCTTTACGCGGAAAGCACTTGACATGACACTTACGATTGTACAAATCGCTCTCTGCTAAAACTAAAAGCGAGAGGGTTAACTAGTTTTGCAGGTGTCCGCCATTTCGAAACGTTAAACATTTTTCAATCTTGAGAGTACGGTTATTGAGATACTGACTGAGTGATTCTGTGTTTTTTAGCAATTTTTATTCACATCGAAACGTTAAGGATATTTATTGTACAGTACATGCAACTGTCAATCAAAGTGAGTGAAAAAGAAAGAAATATGCTAATGAGACTACAAGGAGGTTACTTCATGAATACGAGGAAAAGATGCTGAGAGGGAAAGAGAATTCTAAATTCATTCAGTTACTGAATCAAATCTGATTAACTACGCTAAATATGAGGGGACAAAAGCGAGGTTGACGAGTTACTGTAACGAGGCGAGTAACAAGATCTCTGAACTTCTTAGCTTTGTCATCGAAACATCAGCGATTTTCGCCACATCGACATGGCTGTTGCGAATCACGAAAAAGCAATAAATACTTGTTAACATCATATTTCAAACATTTACAATTTGAGCTGAATATTCTACAATAACTTACTTGTACATACTAGATTGGAGCTTAACTTTGACAAATTCTGAAATTTCAAATAAATATTACCGTAAAATCAGGCCGTATTCTTACTATTATCAAAATTAATGGCTATACAGTATTTACATTTGTAATCTAAAAATTGACAAACAACACTAGGAATTTCTTCAATCTGCCATGTGCAATCCCGATGCGTTTTGATATATCAGTAAGCTTACATGTCACATAGGATAAAATCGAGTAAAATGGATTTTTAAATGACACCATCAGCCGTATATACTCTGGACCAGAAAGAAAGCGTCTTGTTTTATGAATCATATTTTTAAAAACAACAACCACCGTATGTTTCCGTTATTTCTTTTTTTCCAGTCGACCAAAATATTGCAACTCCATAGTTCGCAGCAGAGGAGTTCACCTATATAATATGTTTCATGTTCACCAGAGAGAACGTTGAACATTTTAGCAGAAATTAGAACAACTTACGAGGCAGTTCTTCAGGAGCTAACACAATGAGAATAAGTGTTCTATTTTCTTATTTTACCCATTTTCTCAAGGCAGCTCTTTTATAAATTTGCTCGACAAATATTTTTCAGATTGAAAGCCAAGACGACTATAGCGAAAGGAAGCTATATTGCAAGATAGTCTACATTCTACAAAGTACAAACGCACTAAACACAAGACGTCTTAAAGATGTACCCGCGACGTCCAAACGTCGTAAAAGCGTCCATGGGACGTCCTAAGACATCTTGTACTTGCTGGAAAGTACATTATTATGACTCCTTATGTTTGCCATAGTCCAAACTGAACATCCGGGCTTCCATGATGTAGCGTCCTGATTGGTTACCTCGTAATCGTATATGCCATGTGATTATTTGTGCCGTAATCTTGTGCTCCTCTAAAATATATTAATTCTTAAATTTTCAGCACTCAGTCTGGCTGTATGTATTCTATACAGTAACTACGCCATGGATAGCAGCAAATTGGCGGGTTCGCTATGTGCAAATAGCAGATTCAAAGCATTTCGTGCTTCATAGAAGAACACGTGTGGGGAAAGTCGCCAGAAGGGCACCATGGCCTTGGTATGATACATATAAAGTTTCCAAGTACAACTCTCATGCTGTGATGATGTGTCTGTCTGCTGTCACGCAGTTTCTTGATATATACATGCAGCATTGTTGTTGGCACCTTCGAGGCATTGTACATTGATGTAATCATGCTGCAAGAGATTGAAACAAAACCATTTCTACTGAAGGAAGAATATAATTCAATCCAACCAACATACTGTAGATAGATCACACAATTTAGGGGCCTTATTCACGGACCAGGACTAAAGCATAGTCCAGGACTAAATCTCAAGTCCCATATACAGATTTTAGTAATTTAGTCCTGACCAGATGTTTAGTTTCAATCTACGCTTTAGTCCCTGTCCATGAATAACGCCCCAGGGCTAAAGCGTAGTCTGGAACTAAACAAGTAGTCTGGACTAAATTGCTAACAATTGTATAATTATGTTACTTGATATTTAGTCCTTGATTATGCTTTAGTCCGGGCCTATGACTAAGGCCACAGACGCTTTTATTATTATGTAGCCGGATAACATTTTCTTGCTAACATTCCTTGACACCACACAAAGGCGACGGACGCACTTTTGTGCATTCTGATTTTGGCCATTACTTCTTTTACGCCGATTTTATTATGTTATTTCTTCACTTGTTTCAATACTCCAGTCGCCTTGACTTGCTTGCTTGCTGTTTTTACTTTTGTCTGTTTCATTAACTATATTATTTTAATCGAGTTCAAATGTTAGCTTATTCCCGCTCCAAATTGCTCTAATGTCGAAGACGCGCTTCGCACGGCGACACGGAACTTGAGTAGATTGGAGACACGCGCAAAAGAAGAAAATGCGAAAAAGAAGCAAGCAGGCAGGAAATCTAGTCGCATAACGCTTATCTTCAAGAATTGCCAGTATCTCAAGAACTATAGATGAAGCGATCTGCGACAACTGAAATTTATATCAATTTTAAATCCATTTCCTGTTAACATGCTTATACGGCATGTCACAATCTATTTTAGATTGTGTTCCGGTATTCTTTTGGAAACGGTAGATGAAGGCAGCAGATTGACTTCCAATCAATGTATTTCACATTACACGAGTTACTCTCCAATCAATAACAAGGAGTCCTTCTCAGGAGCTCGCAATTTGTACTATTTTCAAAGACAATGCAGAACATTTTAGAATAATTAACACTTGCATGCAAATGACATCACTTTCTATTAATAGAGCATCTAGATCTTTCAATTACATCATATCTAAAAATATCTTACTCTAGAATACTGCATTCTCATTACATCATGTCTAAGAATAACTCAATCTAGGATGCTCTTATTACGCAATATACAAAACAATAAATAAATTGTGTGATTCCTTTTGGAACATTCTACATTATTCTAGATTTGTTACACAGTATGTAACTTTCCCATGTTGTTACTGTGGTGGTTGTGTAGTTCCTGTTATTGTCACACGTATTGCCTGTCATGTTTCCGGTTATCTTCCTGTATATTGTTCTCTTGTGTTAATCTCCTTGGTGTTAATGATGTCATTCTGTTATGTCGTAGCCTAGTGTCACTGTATTCTGTAATGTAATTTAGTTCTGTTCGTGTCCTCGAGATGAGAAGTTGTTAGGTATGTGTGTGTGTGTGTGTCAATTTATTTTACTTCGTAATCAAAATGAGCGGTGTAAGCTCGTTTACATTGAGACAAAGGTCTAGTTGATAGTATAGAATACAGTGAAAGAATTTACGAGAATGATAATAATGAGGTATAAAGCTAGTCGTGGTTACTGTCTCTGGGCGTGCCACGACAGTTACATGTACATACTGTATGTGCCCCATGAAAAAAGTCAATGGCTTCTGGGGTATATACAATAAATGATGATAATGATGATAATTAGAAAGAAGAATTTTAATAGACATATGCTTCTTTTATCGCATTGTTTATTGTGGATATGAGAACACCAAAAGAAATTAAGATACAGGATCTACAAACTCGCGGACATCCACCTAGATATAACATTTCCTTGGTTAAAAAGAACACCCGCCATCATTTCTTTTATAATCGCGTTATTCCAAAATGCAATAGCTTACCTGAAGATTTTGTGTTAACTAAACATTTGTATCTATTTGAAAAGAAACTCAAGTCGATTAATTTACTAGATCTATAGACTTATAAACCGTGTAGTAGAAGTGCATGACGATATGCCTTCTATACGAGTATTGTATTAATATTGATATTAATATTAAATACATACATATACGATGATGTTGATGATGATGATGATATATAATCATCAGCCAAATAAACGATGTCATGGATGTGTAACTTACAGAAGCAGTATCAACGAGAGATGCAAGTTCAACGCAAACATTCAGGAAGGAAGGCCGTGATTTTGGATTTTCATGCCAACATTTGTCCATAATGCCAAACCTGACATGTAGTAAAGAGAACAAAATGATGATAAACTAGCTGCTGATACCAAGCCATGTCATTACATCAGATCTTGTCCTGATATGCCATGTCCTGCTCTATGCGTATCCGTGTGTTGTATTGAAGGGCCTTCCATGTTTGAATTCCTTATTTGAGATTTATTCAAATATAGACACATACTCTGACCTGTGATGATGATGATGATAATTAGAGCCTTTATCGTGTACGTCCGACCAATACTAGAGTATGCATCGCCGGTATTTTCCCCGCATTTACAA
>OFHS01004127.1:0-14784 GCA_900245855.1 Calvadosia cruxmelitensis | reverse complement strand
CTGTTTGGATCCAAAAATGATATATGATGACTTAGCTGCATTAAGTGTCAACTTGTTACAAACGAACCATTTTTTAATAGCATGAAGTTCTAAATTGGTGAAAGTTTCAAGATCCATCAAGTTGTCAGCAGACAGTTACAGAGTGGTGTCATCAGCAAATAAGTTAACAAGAAATTTAGAAGCAGAAGGAAGATCATTTACATAACTTAGAAACAGGAAGGGGCCCAAGATACTCCCTTGAGGAACCCCGCATGAGACTGAAAGGGATGAAGAGATATAGTTTTCAAAAGATACAACTTGGGATCTGTCAGGTAAGTAGTGTGTGAACCATAGCAATTCCTTGTTACAGATGCCATAGTGTTTTAACTTGGCAAGTAAGATATCATGACTGACGGTGTCAAAAGCTTTCTTTAAATCCAAAAACAGACCAACATGATATTTATTTCTAGGACTTGTAAATTGGTTGTGCAGAAAGTTAAGAATACAATGCATCGTATTGTGTTTTTTTGCGAAAACCAAACTGAGAATCAGAGAGAAAATGATCATCGAAGTATTCAAACAATTGGTTATNTAAACAACACGCTCCAGAATCTTGGAAAAAGTAGGTAGCAGGGAAATTGGTCTATAATTTGATACGTCCTGGGGGTTACCTGATTTAAAAAGAGGAAGCACTTTAGCACGTTTAAAAGAAGGATGAATGTAGCCAGTTCTCAATGATAAATTTAAAAGGAAAGTTAGGGGATAGATTAATGGTGCTTTTATAGCTTTTAAACATTTATTAGACACACCGTCAAAACTGGCACTAGATTTGTTTTTCAGACCACAGATAATTTTCTCCAGACAATATTGAGAAATATAGCGGAATTTGAAAAGTAGGTCATTATTTAATGGAAGGTAGTTACAAAATTCAAAATAACAAAAAATAACAAAACTGAATAAAAATAACAAAACTGAAATAACAAAAGTTAACAAAATTGAATAACAAAACTTTCTGTCAATTAACTTTTGTATTTTCTTATTAGATTAAGTTTTATCTATTTATTTCTGATCTTGTACTGTTTTAAACTCTCGAATAAAGGTGTTTTGGAAAAAAAAAAAATTAACTTTGCCGTGAAAGTCGTCAACTTGTTCTTTATCCATGATAACGGAACAAAATGTGTACAATGTTTGTACAAGAACGATAGATATGTCTCGGGTGCGTTACCAAGGCTCGTGGATTTCTTCCACATTGTGTCGCATGGCAAAGTCAACTCTTATTATAACTAAAACTACAAACTATTGCAGGAAACAAAACTGCTTCAAACAGAAGGAGAACTTCCAAGTGTCAACTTTAACGTAAATGTTGAAAGCAGATAGACAATTGGCTCTGATTCTCCCGATTTCTAGGAAGTCGGATATCGCTGCTTGATCATTCTGGATCGTTTTACGCTGACTACAACTTTGGCGTCGCTTGCCGAGTTCACTCTGTGAAACTTTGCGCTGTCGAGAATTCAACAACAACCAATCAACCATCAACCAATGTTTACTTTCCTCCAGCTCACTCTCCGTAGACTGTCTATGAGTGGGCTTCGTTGCTCATTTTTTTGTCAGCCGAAGAATAGTGGAATAGATTCCAACCAGTACGGTAGGCGGCAGGTGTTCACGGGAAATGCGAGTGGAGAGTGTGAAAAATTCCTCGAGTACGAGTGCCCAAGTTTGCATTGTGCGTTGTAGATGTTATTCAAGTCCAACACATCTAGCCTAACCGTTGCTCTCCAGAAACGGAAGTTGACGTTTATATAATCGTTCGAGCGTTTTTGCCAATTGCGGGTTGCGGCCCTACGGATGTTCTCTAGCATATTCGTCTACTGAGCTGGAAGGAAGATATTGTGCTGTGATGCCTCGCGAGATTCAAGCTCCGCATAACACAGATCGCATAAGGTACGCCACGGGCAAATTCGTGATGTCCGATGCAACGCATGGGCCTTGCACGGTAAGATTCAATGAATCGCCCCTACACACGACCAATGTGCAAGATACATCAATTCAGTGGGCACCTTGCTCCCAGACCGTGCTTTACCACCGGGTCGCATGATTTGAGCGGATAAACAGGGCTGGACGTTCGCATCTAAGAAATCGGAATGTATATGAACTGCAGTCCACCATGTGATTTCTTCGTACTCTGTCCAACCAGAATGTGCGAGAAATGAATGAAATGATATTGTATCGACCGAAGAAAGTTATGTGTATCATATCGCCATTATTTACTCAGTATTTTAAGAAATTTGAGGCGCTTTAGCAGAAGTAGTACTGCGTCTGGTACTGCGGACTACTACAATAGAACACAAATAATAATTGCATTTCACTTAGAGTCATGTCTTGGCTCAGAACGATTATACGTAATACGTAGTGGTTGGAATCATGTTTACATTATGAGGATGTGACGTAAAAGTAACTAATATCACGTGGCACGCTCATACTAGCTCATCGTATAACTTGGTTTGCTGTTGGAGCGAGCTACAACTAATGAACAGCATGCTGTTTTAGCTAGACCTAATTTTCCAAAGCAATCTCGGAAGTCTGCAACAATTTGCATTTTGAATATCATGCTGCTTCACAACAAATACAAAACTCCCAATGCGTGTTTCCACATCATAGGGAATGGTTGTATTCAATTGCTAGTGGTTGAAGTAAACAGTGAATGATGGTCTTTCTACTGTGCCAATCGCCGATTATCTATAAAAAATACAACTATATGTAAACCAGGCTAGGGAAACAAAGCAAATTGCAGCCATGGAAGATGCTAGCTAGCTCGACGTGTGTCGTTTAGGAATGTTAACGCGTGAGAATATGAGCATCCGCGGAATGTCGAAACAAACATAAAGGAAAATGAAGCAATGGTTGCTGATCAAAATCAACAATTTAAACACTGCAATTCACAAGGCATGCATAACTATAACACCAACGCAAGACAAGATGAATTGCTTGAACGCTTCAGTGCTTGTCTTGTTCAATTGGTCTAAGGAAGTTCTTTTGACGGATTCACAGTCGTCAAAATGATGCATTAAATGTCTTTCTGCAAGAACCAACTCCATCTCAATTTCACTAGAAAGCTTGGCAACGGACTACACATGTTTGTGAAAGTTGTTTTCTATTTCTGTGTAACTTTGTACACTCGACTCCATGCTTTTCCAAAGGTTATATTGCTCTGGAACTTCTTCAAAACAATATTTATGTGCTATGTGGCAACTATTGTCAAGCGACTGTCGATCTGCACACGGATGGCACGGCTGTGTGTAACTCAATGATTCCTTTCTTAATCACGCCTAATTTTTCGCAAGCTCGCTTGACCTAGGCTGAAAAATCTGGGATGCATTCGTCACGATAGACTTGCATACCACAGCATATGTTAATTGTTCTGTTATGCATGGGCTATCCGAATTGCTCAGCGTATCTCGTTTCTTCTATTAAGACTTGATCTGTGTCATACCAACAAAAAAAACTGCTAGAATGCAACCCGCTTAACCGCATAAGTAAATTTGCCGACGACATCCTTTGCTCTTAACAGAAATTGACAAAGCGCAGTCCTAGTGCATGTCGGGATGCAAGTGTTTCTGGCACGTGATTTTGAGTTGAAATCGACAATTTTGACAGCCAAGAACAATCCTCGAAATTGACCATCATTGACAAGAGTACGGCTGATTGCGTTTAAAACAAAGCATTTTCCTGGCGTCTTCACTCGTGGCAGAGGTCAACTCAACTACATCATACCGAATTGCATTGGGACTGCGCATGGCGGATTGCGCATATCCAAAATTGACGAAAACAAAGGATTTTCAGAACACTAGGTTCATCCAAAACAAGATTGAAACAAATTAATGGCAAACAAGAAAGATACCAGAGAATGAAATTTGTCACGATAATGAAAATCAAGAATGCATAGATGTCTTCATTACAGCATGCTGAGTATACTTTTTACATGCAAACCCTCCTTCTTTGTGACGCTTTCCCACTCGGTGAAATTCATCTGTTTTATTAATTGCTCTTTAGCGAGTATTTTTCTATTATTAGTGAAAAGTAATTTCAGATAAGCGGGCTTTCTTCTCAACCAAATTTCGCTTACATGGGACAAGTAGCATAAAACACCTTTCACACACAATAAATATACAGCATTCTGAATGCAATTCCCCATGTTTTCTTTAATGTGTTGCCTAAAACTAAGCTTATTTTTTTGTCGTATCTCACAAATGTTGTTGATCTTCCTGTTATAGATCCTACGCATTTGTTTGATGACTCCCACAGGAATACATTTGAAGATATAACATGCCCTACCCTCTATATACAGTTATGCATGTATTATTCCTACCATGGATCAAAATAGCCGACTCGGCATAACATTATTCGGCAGGCATCTTTGTACTTTTATTTTCTTTATAATGTTTGGTACTGCAGCTGCTGAAATGTACACTTTATATAATTGAAGGGCGATAAAACAATGTGCAGATCTATATTCTCGGGGTACCCACCATGGACCGACAACCACAAAGGAAGCGGCAAATAAATCGGTACTTACTTCTCAAAAAGGAGGTGTAAAGTGTTCATTCTATGTCCTGTTATTCAGTAATTAGTTGCCACAATACTCTTTCTATGATATATGGTGCCAATAATAGAAATAAAATAATTCTGTTATCATTATTATTATAGCTATCTAATTAGATTTAGACCTAAGAGTTTGCAAAAGGATGTATAGCCACAAGTCAAATCGCAACACTAAACGGAAGACGTAACGACTGCTACTGCTACAGCTTCTTTTCTATGATGTTATTATGGTCAAGGAAATATGACCTTTGATTATAACACTATACTGTTAAGAGGAAGCCGTATATTACGTAAATAATAATAATCTGTATGTTTAATATTACAACCAGCTAATCAATATTACGTTAACAATGCAATGTCATTTTAAACAATTCATTAGTTGTAAAATATCTTGATTTGGTTCAGACATGTTTGTAGTCTCTGACAACTTTTTACACTTGACTAACAGTTCGCTTAGCATTTGGCGCCCGATAAGAGACCTGAAGACTTACATTGATTATCGTTTGGAATAACTGTGGTTATAAGCATTTGCAGACTGTAACACATCATGGAACTGTCGAAATCTGATTACGAGGCAGAGCAACTCGAGCTGGGGAACGAGGCCAGGGATGCTGTTAAAGACGTTATTGGGAAATTAGTTATTAACGATTTGGATGAAATTGAAGTCACTTTACCGTGTCGAGATACTGAGATCTCGCACAAAGCTTGCTGCTGACTAAAGGTTTGTTTACGTAAAGTCGACGGGACGAGGCCGAGATCTGTGGTGAAAAGTTGACCCACCGCCCAATCCCGCAAGTATACCACGAATGGACTTTTCTGCGGTGCTTCCGGATGCCCAAGATGAAGTGGGTGGGCTGGTGCTGAACGGCCCGAACATTTTATCCAGCGCGTTGTTTTCTTATTGAGAACCTTCAAAGCGGAGGAGAACGAGCGTTTGCTTCATTTTTGGCAAGCAGCAGAGCGCCGCCATCAAGCCATGATGAGTTTGCGACGAACTATCAACTACACGTGACCAGCTTACTTTCCACGGCGCTCACCACGAAGACGACTCCACCTAGAGTGCCTCAAATGATGCCCTACAGGGTGCCATTCCCGGCAGACAGCCTCCTACCGATTATGCCTGCAGTCATCCTCCGCTTGACGCGAGCACACACAAGTTTTGTCGGTACCGCAGGATCCCGCAGACGAGGAGAGTTCTTTGTGTGGCAGTGCATCCGAATGCCATTCATCTCAGTCTGCCTGCTCGCACAATTGCCAATGCTCACAGTACATCCAACATCGAGCACAAACCTTGTACTATGACATGAAGAGGACCAACCTTAACATCCCATCACCACGCAGCCACGCTTCGGTTAAACTCCCAACATCACAAACTTTCGGCGGAAATCCGAAATCAAAGTTCGCACGGATGGTACTTTAGAAGATCCCTTGGAAGATGGTGCGGAATGGCTCAAGAAAATTGAACATTACTGCCGCAGCACACGTCTGTCCGACGACGACAATCCGGCCTTGCTTTACAGCTTGTCGAAATCAAACACATCAACGGCGATTTGGTTTGAAAAGCTGGAAGAGCCAATAACCACAGATTGGGTCGCTTTCCGACAAGCTTTTGTCACAACGTTTATGCCTTGCAAGTTAGCCAATCAAGCTGTAATGGTGCGCACAAATCTTAAACAAGGCGATGCCTCCATCCAGGAATACATGGAGTGCGTGGTAAAATATTGCCGGCGGTCGGTTCATACCATGAATGAAGAGACAAAGTGCTCACCTATTTTCACTGGTCTTGTGAATGAGGTGAATGCTCTGATCCTCGGAGAGTTGGATTTTGTACCGCAAAAAGAAAGAGGAACTCCGCGTCCAGCTTGCTCAAAAGGTAGAAAGTTGGTTAGCTGTATACAAGGCCTACGCAGTTCCCTCGAGGTCCTCACTCGTCCACGAAGATGCAATCACCGATCTGAAGACTACTACGGCAACTCTCCCTATTGCCTACAAGGCGGGACATGCTACGGCATCTCTAATTGACACTCGTAAGTCCGCCAATGAACACTCCTCCTGTCTGACGTGTTTTAGAGATGGCATTTCATTCGATGTCCGTAGCACACCTGCGCAATTTTACGGGCCAAAGAGCGACCGTAAGGAAAATCGAAAGTTAATTGCCTTCCCAGTTGCCTGGGGATATTACGAGTGAGACGAATGGCTTACACCCCATTGCAGCACGTGTCACGTCTACGGTCAACACAACCGCGATTGTCACGACGGCGCCGCATTTGAAATATGCCGACAAGCTGCTCAAGAAAAAAGGCTTGCATTTATCGAAAAGGAGCCTGTTGAGCCATCACGGATGGATTTTCCTACTGATGCAAAGACTGGGAGGAAAATGGATTTTCAGGGACGGTGAATGGCGATGGCTATCCATCAACTGGTATTAAAGAAAAAATTGGTGATGTCCAAAAAGAAGTCATCATGATCCGATATCTATAATATAAGCCGCACTGTGTGTCTGTCTGTCCGCATCCCGTAAGAAAAGCTTGACCGCGCGCTTTGACTCCACTAACTGCAAATACCGCTCAACCATACGTCGCCATATTTGCAACGCAGATTTCCATGATGTTTCTCCGTGTTTTGGTGAAGTTTCTAGCTTTAGATACGAACCTATATGCCGATATGAATTTATTTTGCTCGGCGTAGTTGGCTTTGTTGCGGCCCCATCGCCATTGTTTGTTTTCGTGCGCCGTGTGTGATCGTTGACAAACCATTGTCATGCTAATGACTCTTTTCAAATTCTGCCAATCAAATTCCACTTCTGCTTCTTTCTCCACGTGTGTCATGCTGCACTCAAATGGTTCTCAAAGGAGGAGCTGTGTTGTTTTCTTCGATTGTCGTCGAGCTGCTATCTGCATTTGCTGTTCGCAGTCTCCGTCTGTACAATTTTGTTGCAAACGGTAGGAGTTTGGCGACAGCCTGAAAAGGCCTGTTTCCCGTGCTGTATTTATAAGTTGACACCACAAGTTCACAACGACACGAAGTGGTCTGCTATGGGTTTGTGTTGTGACAAAAAAATCATTGGCAAAAATTGAATTACACTAATATAATTCAGTGAGAAGCACATCGACGACCTTGGCCTACCCAAATTATATCTACTGTGCATGATTCGCCAGCGACTGAGCAATCACTGATCAGAATTCTGTCATCCTCAGTCAGGATTCACGTGGCAGCAGCGTGTGTTTCTCAGAAGTCGTTTGAAGGTGATGATTTGGTGCGAAGGATACAGAGACGACAACACTTGAGTTGCTTCAGAAATTCTCAAAAGCTATACCAATTGCCAACCAATGCAATGGCTAGAGCTATCTCTCTTCCTTGCTACTTCCACACTCATGAAGTAGAATGTCCTGTAGACATTATCCTAGCAATGCGGGTAAACTCCACTACGAATTGTAATAAATATGAGGCCATTATCAGTTCAGCTAAATCCAACTCTTCACGTTATGATCTTCGAAAAGAACTTTGAATCACAGCATTGGAAAAATTCGTTTCTTTTATATGTGCATAATATTACAAATCTCTGGACACTTCTTAAACTTAAAAAAATATAAATTGACTTCAAGTAATCATCATCATCAATTCATCGTCGTCGTCATCTTTATTTCCAGAGGGAGCAAGATAATTTAAAGACTGCTCTTTGTCAGGGCCTCGATAATTCGTACCACAAATACTTTAATAATTTTCCCAGCAACGCGGGTAACTTGCATCTAGTATCAAATAAAAAGCACCGATAATCCGCACCACAAATTCGGATTCGTCAAAATTGTTTATTCCGCTACGTTTCAGTAATCGAACAGTTAGTGCTACGCTTGATCAAGGATCGCAACTGTCTTTGATAGTGAAGACCTGCCTGGACACCAACGCACCTCATTTGGAGATTAATTCTAATCAACGCCATATTTGTCGTGGATTGATGATCCCGAATAACAAAGTTCCTCGAAGAGTAGCCTAGTAACTTGTCGTGTGCTATGCACGATTGGAAAACACTAATTCGATCTACTACTACATGTTGTTGAATCAATGGACGATGATGTTCTACTTGGGTACGATTTTGATTCGTCAAGCGATTGTTGGGGTCATATCATCCTGATGAGAATACTTTATGCCTTGTGATTAATACAATCGTAATCGTTATTCTCTGCAGCAAACGTGGACATTTTAACAGTAAAACAATTGACATTGCCCACTGATCAGAGAAGCTCAGTTGTCTTCCAGCCACCTACAAGCAGGAAATCAGTCGACGCCAGATGACGTACCTAGGTACAACACTAAAGAAATGTGCTATCCAATGTATTTATCAGGTTATGACTTGGAACATTGTGTTCATACCGCTGGCTTGAGTGCAACACGCCGAAACGAAACTATTGGTGTGCTTATCTCATTCAACGATTGTCTGTACGAAGTTGACGGGAAACTTGGTCTTTCTTCGAGATTCCGACATTGTATTACTATGGATTCCATTAATCCTTGCACGTTATCCAAGCGAATACGATACCCCGATGAAGAGCGTGAACTCATCCGATCAGAAATCAATAAGCTATAGGAAATTGGTATTCTTCGAGGAAGCAAAGTCCACATTCCGCAAACGTGATTCTAGTACCTCATAAAGACGGTTCAAAACGAGTGTGCATTGATTATCGTCCCCTCAACAAAGTTACCATTCCCGACGTCCGCCAAATCTCTCTTGTTGAAGATATGCTATGACAGGGCAGCAGGAAAGAAATGGCTGACCTCTCTAGATCTCGCATCAGGATACTGGCAACTTTCAATCGACAAGGTTAAGTTGCAAGCCATTCACCGCCTTTACTTTCGATGACATGTAAGTTGAATGGAACGTCATACCCTTTGGCTTAGTCAAAGCCCCAGCAACCTTCCAAAGAGCCATAGATAAACTACTTAAACCACTCAGAAAAACATTCGTATCTGTTTATCTGGATGACATTGTGATATATTCAGATTCACTTGAAGGGCACCTGTAACACATACGCGCTGTATTTCAACAAATACGAAGAGCTTAAAACAAAGTCACTTACCTCGGACTCTGTATTTCTGAGCAAAGGGATTAAGGCCGATCCAGCTAAAAAGTCCGCAGTACTATAGACGTCGTTTCACCGAACAATATTCTATACTTCCGATTGGAGATGACAATGACAGTCACTCTCCGGCTTCATCAACGGAAAAGTCAAAGCACTCCAAAGTTTCATTATTCAGGGGTGACTGGATTCTACAGAGCATTCATAAAGGATTATTCACGTAGTGCCCGTCCACTCAATTGTCTAATTTTAGTTGCGAAAGAACAATTCCCGGGTATGGGAAGAGGAATAAGAATTTGCATTCGAGAATCTACGTGCCGCTCTATTTAACCCACCGGTACTAGCAGCTTTCGATCCTACTATACAAATCAAGCTTAGTTGTGATGCTTCTGGTACAGGATTTGATGCTGTGCTTGTACAATATCATTCATCTAGAGATCGACCAAAAGGCACAGCAGAACTACACTGTATCTGAACAAGAGTTAGTAGCTGTCATAAGGCAGTTGAACGTTTTCGATCTTACAGTGGCGTATCTTCACTGTCATAACTGATCATTCGGAACTAACATGGCTACTATCCACTCGACATACCAAATCCAGATTATGTCGATGAAAGTTGCTACTCCAGGAGTACATTGGTTTCATGGAAATTGTTCATGATCCTAGTTGTGAAAATAAGGATGCTGACTTTCTTTCTCGATAACGAGTTGCGACGATTGTTTCTCAGCCTGTTCATGACAATTCCTGGTACCCAGAGCTACCCGAATGCTGTCGCAGTATCAATGATACACCTGCTACTGATCTGAATATTCTTGCTGAATAAGCTTCTGACGACAATATCTCCACCTTTAAGGACAATTTGAATGTCATTTTAACTTTCCAAAGTCACAAAGCGACAAGAGATCTAGCACCATCATCACAAGTAAACAGGATATTTCAAGAACGAAATCATTCAGTTCAATTACTGGTCTTGTTCACAGTGCGACGACCCATGGACAGCTGGACACCTTGGTTGCAAACAAGCGTCGTCCAGACTCGTGTCAAAGTATTACTGGCCGAAAGCCTACGAGGATGTCCGTGATTACATACTGTCATGCACTGCTTGCCAACTTGACAAAAACACCGTTAACCGGAAGCTGGAGACCTGACGCCATTGACCTCCAACAATCCATATGATACAATCAGTTTAGATCATCAAGGACCTATCTCTCTCCTCCAAGAAAACGAGGCCAACGCTACATTCTTGCAAGTGTGGAGCATTTCAGTAGCTTCACTATTTTGAAATCCACCAAGTCCACTGATGCAGCTTTAGACGCAAAATTCCTCGTCCATCACTCCTTCTTGCATTACGGAAATCAAAAATAAATTCTTACAGATCGCTGAAAATCTTTCCGTTGTGACCTGGTGAAGGAATTTGCCCAGCAACTGAAATTCACTCAGACGTTCACATCGCGATACACTCTAAGGAACCAAAGGCGGACCGAAGGGGGATGGATCGCTTGCACCTGCTATAGTCCTATGACATCGATGATGGAGGACCAGATTGGTTCCTTTTTTCGGTTCCCTAGGGGACCAGAAATGGAATGGAGGGGGACAAATCAATTGCACCTTACATGGTCCCCTAGCGGACCGAATCGGTTCCTCTTGTAGTAGTATCCCAGGGGACCGATTGCTTTCTACAATCATTGATAAAACAGTATATAAATGTCAATAATCATACAATAGACACAAAAGAACGGAATCTCTCAGTTTTTTTCACAGTATCTTTGCCATCGCAAACAGTTTACAAGAACTGCCAATATTACACACTTCAAATTAGTGAGACGAGTAGCGTGATCAATAGCCTACATGTAGTAGTTACAAGTGAAACAGCCTTAAAAGACTGTTTATTGTTTGTAGCGGCATCGTTGATTTCTCACATTTCGTGAGGTCAAGTCTGCCATGTGGCATAAAGCCACTCCAACGAGAGTCCCTGCATGTATCCCTGCATGTATCCCTGCAGTTGGCCGACACATGGCATAACGACAATGCTGAGTTAAATGGACATGAGTGTCAACACTTCTTTGTTGACTATACTCATGCCAATCAGATATTCCCACAATGGGTGAGTCCTTCGTGTCAAATATCTTTGGGCATGGGTAAGCCACATCCAGCAAGTAATGCGTGCACAGTTGTAGTTTGACAGCATATTGGAGGCGATCAATGTTGCTGTACAGCTCCGTGTGATTTAGTAACACACTGAATGTGTCCTTGTCAGCTCTGATAACAATTTTGCAGTGATACGTGGTCCTGGAAAGGGAAGAGATGACCAACTTTAGAAATCATGAGGCTTTATCAGCTAATACCTGCAATTATAGTAATTTTGATAAACTACTGTCATTTTATACCAACAAGTTACAACTAGAGCATGTCCACATGTAAATGTAGGCTATCATCTCCGATAAATGTAGCAATATCCGGCAAGTGATATATACTTAAAACAAAGCAGCAACACAAATATCTAAATCAAAGCTAGAAGCTAGGTGGTATGGAGATTACACAATACTTGCAGATAATTATGGCATATAGTTGACAGTTGTAAGGATAACAGAGTTGTACTTTAACCGCAAGGTGACCACTGGCAATAACTGCGGTAATAACAAAAAGCAATAGAGAAGAGTCAGTTACAGTTTTTCATCCACTGAGTACCCATTGCTTACCAGGTCCAAATGTGTTTGCAATCCCGAGAAATTATTTTGCACTCGCAAGCTTGAGAGCAGTCATTCAAAGCGTCAAACAATCCACGGGTCGAGTAGGAACAAAGGCATTTCATTGGAATTTCTGCCGAATATTGCTTGTGCGTACAACCAAACGCCCAAATATGAAAACAAAAGTTTTGCCATATTTTGCTCTCTTTGGACGTGAAGCAAGTACTCCATTGGATGCTTGGTAACATTCTCAGCCTGAATAGTTCTTTCCATCCTGACAAACCAATGGCAACAAAACATTTCGCTGACTTAGCACTCAAAGCTCATGCTTTTGTTCGCCAACACAACAAGAAAGAAGAACAGCGCATGAAAGAGTAAGCAGACAGAACTGCGCGCCTTCAGAGTGTCCGAGTCGAAGTCTTAGTTCGAAAACCATGCCATGACATGATTCTCAAGTTGGAATTTCATCTAAACTACGACCTGTGCTTGAGGGACCTCCGAGTAGTGTTTGTACTTGGAAGTAGCCGTTACAACATTGAACGCTAATCATCGATCTGCCAATATGCCTCTCAAATAGTAAATGTTGCTAATCTGGAACTCTGTATCACACGGCCCGACCACTTGAAGCTACCTTGCCATCAAGTCGCCAATGAGCCATTGCCATCCGGATACCTCCCTGTACAAACCATCATTGGTGCAAGACGCCCTGTTAGTGGATATGTCTACCTCGTCAAATGGAAGGACTATCCCATCACTGAAGCTNTCGTGAGAGCCAGGTAGCACACTCCAGACAGCACCACTCCTACCCCGCTTTATCTACTTCAATCAAATCTTATTGCTGCAATTTATCATTGATCAATATTTCGAACAACTCAGCAAAAGAAAAGACAAGAACAGTACGCCATGCCCAAAATATGTAAATAGGCCTGCACTGGAAATATACTTTCTTTTGTATTATTTTACTGGCAATGATTGACCTTTACTGTTTATATTTGAGTTGATTGGTAATGCATTTATTAAGTTACATTTATGATTAATGTTGAGCTTTCAAACATATCTAAAGTTGATGAATTGGGATCAAAGACGCTGTTAGCTATTTTTGGAACAATTATATGAAAAATGGCACCCTGATTCATGCAGTGATTCAAGGAGTTCAAATTCAACGCTCGTCAGTATCGTTGACATTGATTATGCTTCTTTGTTTCATGCTATTTTCACTATCCACGTGATATATCTTACATATATACATGATATGATATATTTGTCAAATATTGCAATAAAATTACAATGTATGACAGGCAAGCACAGNGGTAAAGAATTTACACTAGACCCGCGGCCTAACAAACTTAATAAATTTTGCAGAATTGATTGAGATCCATCGAGTCAACAGCATGTTTGAATTGATTGATGGTTGTACTGTCAACAGCATCTTGCGGTAGAGAGTTCCAAACGGGAATTACACGATTAAAGAAACAGTTTGCAGATGGATTGTTCACAATGGCAAACTACTCACAAACAGTGCAGAAATAGCAGAACGATGGAAGGAATATTGCTGTCAACTGTATAATAATCAATCTGATGTTGACAGAGATATTTTGAAGGAAGATGTAGAGCTGAAAGAAGAAGATGAAGAACTTATAATTCTGGAATCTGAAATAGAGGCTGCTATAAACGAGCTCAAAGAAAACAAGGCACCTGGCTCAGACAACGTATGCGCAGAAATGATAAAAACGGAGGTAAAGAAACAGTGAAGATGTTACAACTACTCTGCAATAAGATCCTCAGAAATGGTGAGTGGCCCACACAATGGACTGAATCTGTCCTCATCCCACTGACTAAAAAAGCCAACAGTAGCAAGTGCACTGATTTCAGAACTATAAGTCTCATTAGCCATGTTTCAAAAGTACTTCTTAAAGTAATTCAAAGAAGAATCATGCCAAGTGTAGAGGCGGTGTTGAGTGAATGCCAGGCTGGTTTTAGAAAAGATCGAAGCACTGTGGAACAAATAGCCAATGTTAGAATCATCAATGAAAAAGTAAGAGACCATCAAGGATTTGTGTTTCACAACTTTATAGATTTTGAGAAAGCGTTTGACCGTGTGTGGCAAGAAGCTCTGTGGCATACTATGAAAAAGCAAAATATTGGAAAGCAGATGACTGATTTGATAAAGAACCTTTGCAATCACGCAAGAATTAAAGTCAGGACATGTGATGCTGAGTGTGACGGTTGGTTCAAAGCAAGTGTAGGAGTCAGGCAGGGCTGCATTCTCTCCCCAATGTTATTTAATCTCTACCTTGAAAGAATTATGATTGATGCATTAGACGGTTTTGATGGCGGGATTAAATGTTGTGGCCAGACATTCTCTAATTTAGGATTTGCAGATGACATAGATTTGATTGGACGGAACAGGGATGAGCTGCAAGACTTAACAGATAGGTTACATAA
>OFHS01004126.1:3822-14787 GCA_900245855.1 Calvadosia cruxmelitensis | reverse complement strand
ATGCAAGAGATTCTTAGCGACACCCGCATCGTGTCTCTCTCCTCGATCTCGCTAGTGACACATCAGTAAGTAGGATCATTCTCCCGCTTGTGAACAGGGCCTTATTTTTGGTGTGGGAATGCTTTGCTCTTTCAAGTCTGAGTTCAGGATGTTCTCGCGCACATCTCACGTGACTTCCTAGTTCCTGACCAACGACTTCGTAGAATTACAGTCAAGCTTTAACTCCCAGGTAAGTCTCGTTTAACTTCTAAATTACATTCCTACTGGTTTCTTCCATCCTAGACAGCAACCACTGCAGGAACTGAATTGGATTGGAACGATTTCGCTGAGTTTGATTCTTGAGTTTGAACATGGTTTGAATAGAGATGGAGTAATTAGCATTGAAAGCAAAACAACGTGTACTGCGTCTGGCGTTCTTCGCCATTCGGTTTATCTTCTTTCCAGTTGTTTTCACTGAAGAAACGTCTTAACAATCGACTTCTCGACACTTGATCCGACAACCAGACGGCTCAGGATATCATCAATTGGTTTTCACGCTCACTGTACAACATCCATCGTTCTTCATCGACTTCCGGAGCACGGGAGACGAAACCAGAGAAACCAAGTACGTCTCATTGCTATTCGCATCCTCATATTTATTCCAGTTTCTTTGAAAGTGAATGACTGGCTCTATCTCAGAATATGAATGGAATTCTACTGAGTCTACTCAATTCGCTCCTCACTCACACGAACGCAAACACTGCTAACAGCCCTGAAGGCGTCATTGGGTCTAATTTTAATTCGGCGCCTTTGGTAATTGCGCTGCAAAGGACAGAGGAATTCCCCTTGGATAGTAAATGTTCGAAATCATTCTGATTGAGATTGGTAAATCTTCACTGACCCAATCCAGTTGTTTCCAGTCGAGGAATGTCCGTTTCTGTCCGGGACGTTGGCGTATATAGTCGATGTTTCATGCTAGCATAAACAACGCGGTGGTCAGACGAAAAGAATGGCATAAGGGGATAACGTATTACAGTTGTAAGCGAGGGCAACTTGTCAGAAGAATGTCAAGGCACTTTTGACAGAGATTCGGCCAACAGAAATGGCACGCCTTGACATTGACTTCCGATAAAAAGAGTTTAAGGACGTAAGGTCATGCAAATTAATGAAGTCAGAAAGGAATTTTGAATTACCATTAACGTTACGGCCAACGGAAAAGGGGGAACGAGTGAAACATGCATTAAAATCACCGGAAACTAATATAATATGGGAAAAAATTATTGCCGCATCTAAAAAGTCTGAAAACTGCATCTAATCGAACATCTGAAAAGAATTTTCCACAGCATCTGAAATGGCTGTTTTCCGCATCTAATTGAAAAGCAACTTAAATGAACTCCGATC
Source organism: Calvadosia cruxmelitensis (assembly GCA_900245855.1). Lineage (NCBI taxonomy): Eukaryota > Metazoa > Cnidaria > Staurozoa > Stauromedusae > Kishinouyeidae > Calvadosia > Calvadosia cruxmelitensis. Next base: position 13,407 of record OFHS01004126.1, on the reverse strand, counting down.
GCATCTAAATATTGTTTTCCGCATCTGGATAGTGTTTTTCCGCATCTAATCAAATAACATCTGATACAGTTCCACCGCGTCTGAATAGCATAATTTCGTATCTAATCAACAGGTTCTTTATAGCTCTTACATCCCGCTTTCTGGGATAATTGTAGTTCCATGTCGCGTCAAATGGGTTCCATGGCATAACCAGTAGATGTATTAAGACGATAGTCGGTCTATCCCAGTATAGATAGATTTTCTTGTGTGTTGTTGTTCTGGGTAAAGTGGTTACCACTGATGATATACGCCATATCAAACAGCATGTGTCACAATTTCATGCTGTGTGATTTTACCTGTTTATTCTGCAAACAGCTTTGCCTATAGTTACAAACACTCTGCAACTACCCAAGACAGTGTGAAATGAACAGATAGCCTACAAATGCAACTGCACAGCACATTCATACATAATTAAACTTTATATTAAATGGTAAAATCCCTTTCTAATTAGATGTGGTCGAGAGACCAGGCAATTAATATACAAACTTGTATTTAGTTCATAAAATCGTACTTTTGATGTGGGATTATCCATTAACTTTTACTGATGCGGAAAAGCAAATTTGATGCGGCTTTAGATTTTTTAGATGCTGAAAATCTTGGGTGCTAAGCTCATATTATTAGATGCTGAAACTATCCGATTAGATGCTGAAAGTAGGCAATTAGATGCGGTTTTTAGACTTTTTAGTTGCGGCCTTAATTCGCAGCCATATAATATCACGAGAGGGCAGGTTAAGTACGATAGAAGATAGCTGCGAATAAATCACAGCGGAATCTACATAGTTTACGGCTGTAGGGAAGTACGCAGAGCGCACGTGTAAGATACGTTTAAACATTTCAACAGAGACTTCCAAAATACGGGACGAGTGCGATTTAACACGGGCGGAGCGAATATCTAGTGATCTACAGACGGATGACACATAAGGCCAACATCACCAACACCACAGCTTTCAGAAGAAGAACTAATGCACGTAGAACCGTTACCAACTGTCAAGCTCATCGTATTGCACATCTTTAGTGTGTGAAATGCTATGTTACTGATTGACTGTGCGAATAAATGAATTCATGTTTGAATTATTTCTCAAACTCTTGTTTAGAAAAACTCTCTCGCATCTCCTTATCAGTACTTTCTTGCAATCTGACATTTGTCAATAATATTGAGTTAGCATTTCTTGAATTCTTTTCTTGTTCTTTATTTTAGAGAACGCAATGAAGCCTCTTCTTAATTATTTATCTTCAAGCAGCGGACATTGTGGCCCAGTGCGACGGAACAAATTTAAAATCTAATCGGAAAGAGAGTTATAGACGAAGCAAGAGAAGAAGAGAACCATGGAGAAGCCACCATGAAACTGAGGTTTCATATTATGGACACAAAACGCAAGCTACTGCGTATTACTTGTTAAATTCTGTCAAGTTTCTTTTTCTATGGAAATGTTGTCATTTCAAGTCATGCTTGCAAAAATTATTTATAATAACGATTATACTTGCAGTAACTTGCTGTGTACATTCTGCTGTTTTGTTCTGTTTTTTTTTTTACAGGCGTTATAAACGTGTGCAAAGAAATGAACAGTGTTGTCTTTTGTGTTTATAGAACCGTAAAATGGTACATGGAAATTATACGAAAAGTAAAATCCGCACGCGAAAATATAAATCGCAAGTGTCGATATTGCGTCTGTGCATCGACGTCGGTTTGGTCGATTTTTATCGACGTCGATGTTTCTGTCATATTCAACTGCGAAACGACGCGGAGCCGACGTCATCAATCGACACAAAATCGACCAAAACTCGAATAAGTTTGCCTGTTGGGTAAGCTGCATCTCCCTAAAAACAAAGCGGATTACCATTACGTTTGTTCGAATACTTTTGCAGTTTCTCTAGCAACCCTGAGCGTCGCAGGATGCCGGCATTGTGACTTCATCCCTCTGTAACATATGAATTGAAACATCTGATTAACATCGTTGGCTACATTTCTCAATACGTAACAGAAAAGCCCTTTAATGCAGACATGTGCATTCATAATATGATATGACTATTCACCAACTAGTCCATAAAGATTTGCTATAAGTCCATTGGCTGCAACGACCGACTGGAACTTAAGAGCATGGACTCTTTTATGTCCATTAAAACAACTCTCTGATGTTGCTCTGGGCGGAAAATCGGATGCACTGTTTCGTCAATAAATCCCCAGGAATTTTCCAGGACAGATGACTTCACACCAACAGCGGTAGCAAATTCTTCTAGTTTTTCTGGTCTAAGCCAATGTTGATCGAGCTCTGACAGAAGGCTGAAAAAGTTACTATCGTTGTGCTTTATCACAGCGCCAATGATGATACACAGCTCTGGCATTGCTCTTCCAAACCTTGGAATCAGGTCGCTTAGTCGGCAAGGATAAGCAACCCTTCTTAGGAGCAAGCAAAGTGCCTCTATCCCACCAGCTCGTGTCCAATTATAGGTCCCATTATAGCCAAAGAACTGAGCAGGAATCTTGATGGCTCCGGCAAAACAAGGGATATCTGCCTTCAAGTAGCAAAGCGAAACTCCGCGTGGCACGCGTCCTCAGAAATTCTGTCTAAAGTAAATCTTTCGTAATTCCAATAAGGAAACACAAGTGCTCTCGGAGTAAAAGCGTCCAGAGCTAACAAAAGTTTCTCCTCTTCGACGAGTTCATCTGGATACAGCGCTGCAACGGCAAAGAGAGCAGGCTGATTCAAAGCTGCTGCCATTTTGTTGCTGCACGATCGAAAGTCGCCGTGCCAAGGAGGTCCGCGGAAGCTTAACATGACTTAACGAGAAGACGAGAACGAAGCCGACCCAGGCCTCCGGCCGAGTGCAAAGTCGTTTTCGTCGTCGTTCTCGTTGTGCATCTTAAACACCCTATTCCCATCTATTCAACGCAAACTACTGGTCATCGTCAATGCTATGTTATCGGGAATGGCTGCACCTGTGCAATGGCGTCGAGCAATTCTGAGATCTATCCCAAAGAATGTCTCAATTCTCCTCGACCAGCAACGCCGCATCTCTTTGATGGCCACTGCCACTGCCGTAAAGACGCACAACAAAGTCATTTATCGCCTTGTGTTACCAATTCTCGACCCGTTCATGCTGCACAACCAAAATGGCGGAAGGCAGGACAGGAACACCGCCAGCTAAATTATTTCGTTAAGAATTCTGATTGAGTGCTGCAGATCTTATCAAAAGAACATTGTTGTCACCTTCATTGACTTTAAAAAAGCATTTTGTTCGGTTCTTCGGAGCAAAATTGATGGCCTGCTTTCTATGTTCAACGTCCTTCCAGTCCTAATTCATGCTATCATGTCTATGTTCTGCTCTACATCCTCCTTTGTCCGATCTTGCTATGGTGACCCTGAGGACTTCCCAACATCGTGTGGCGTACTTCAGGGTGGTACTCTGACACTTTTTTGCTTAATTTGTTTATCGACTATGTGCTCTGGCATGCTTGCCCACCTGGAGGTGGTTTCACTTTGAGCGGTCGAAGATCGTCCCATCACTCCGAAAAGAGGCTGGCAAACCTCGACTTCGTTGATGATATCGCCGTGGTGTCCGACAACATCGAGAATGCGCAAGGAACTCTGACTGAGATTTAGCGTGTCGGCAGCACTGTAGACCTGAAAATCAACGCGGCAAAGACCAAGCCCATCGCAATTGGCTCCGAGCATGCACAGCTTTTTATATCTGAAGGTCCTGTCGAGAGGGTTGAATCCTACAGTTACCTTGATTCGACATTGCCTTCGTCGACGCGCATTTTTTCCACAAGCCATGGAGAGCATCCCTAGCAATGGAGAGCATCCTGCTACCTCATTCTCGTGTAGCCTCACCAACCGAACAAGACATGCGCGCCAAAATCATTTCACTTCGCTGCTAACGGACTTCGCTGGTTTCTTCGTTGTGTTTCCAACTTCAGTGAATTCGTTCTTCAACTTCCGGCATTCGTTCGTTTTGAAAAAAGGTTAGTGTGTTAGTTAGCCTGTTGACGTTTGCAACTGTTAGCGATAAAATAAACGCAACTGAAAAAGTGTTCGCTAGAAATGTAGAGTTGAATCAATCAAAAGTAGCCAGTTCATCTGCAGAAGGAATGTTTTTAAGAATTCCCTTAAAACGCCTTGAATATACACCATCGAATGAACCATCTGCCAAAGAAAGGAGTCTGCACTCATAGTGCTTGTCCAGCTGGACCACCAATTTGTCAAACAACCCATTAACATTGTATTCCTTCACTCGATTAATGATCTCATCAGTATTGTTGTTTCTCACATTTCAGTCCTGTCCGTATGCCAAAGCCCACGATTCCTTCATTTCCAAAACTGACATGAAATAGCGCACAGCATTTGGGTATGCAACAACCACTTCATGTTGAAGAAGAGCATCTATGGCTGCATCTGCATCTGCAAGGTTTCTGGCATAAAGTATTGTTTTCAAAAGCTTCAGAATCTCTGGGCGGCTATCCAATGCGATACCATTAGCTTTGTCATGCAGCCACCGCCGCACTTGTTGCATCAGATGGAATATGCAGAGGAGTAGAGTTGCACGTGGCCAAACACTGTGCAAGGCATCACGTAGCTCAGAACAGTTGTCGGTCATTATAGTCTCAGGTCCTTCAAATCCTTGGCCATGAAATGCTCCATCACCCATGCATTGTTTTGCCGTTGCAAACGCTGATGCGAGAGTCTCTGTTTTTTTCATCACTTACAATGACAATGCAGAGAGGCAATGCACTGGCCACAGAGTGAGTGCACACTAGGAATACTCTGAGGTTCAGCATTTCCATATTCGAAGAAGAATCGATGAATGCCAACTCTTTTGACTGCTTGACCTAACAGACATGAAATTATCATAGATTAGGAAAATTACGAATAAAAAAGAAAATGATATGTAGTGGAAATGTGGAGAGAGGGGTAACCTTGAACTCACAAAGTTGCTGAATTACACTAACCATATTCTTCACAAAAATACAGGTGCAAATTTCGGCTTACATTATGATTGTCCCTAACATTATCAAAGATTGGAAAACAGGAATGAAACAATATGTTACTCATTCCTCTTCCTATCAAGCAGACCATCTTGTGCAAATCAGACATATGCACTTTATTGTCAAGGAAAAATCAACACCATGAATTACGCAACCAACATTATGCGAACATAGATGACAAACATAATACATCATGACAAGCATAATTACATGAATCTTACCAAAACATAATTATGGCAAGTAGTTTCAACTTACCATCCGATGAACTCTTTTCATAAAAGGTGTTACAAATGCTAGAATGAAGGCTTTATTCTTCTGGTCGTCAAAGTCTTGCTTCATAATGGTTGTTTATGGACACGCAAGTTTCATTGAAGCAATTCTCTCATTGAATGCAACAAGCATCTCTTCTCCATTCTTTGCGCCGAATAAGGTTTTGCAGAATGTGGTGTATAAATTGTAGAAGTCTCCACGTCTTGGGCATGTCGAACGATCTCCTTTGGCCAAGTGGAAAGTTAGCTCGTCCTTGCACTCTTGCCTTGAGTCACTGATAAACTCTTTGTATGCCAAGGCAGGATTCAAGCCTTTTTCATATAACAACAATATCTTGTAACGGACTTCAGAAGGGATATCTTTGTAATTCAGAGCCTGAAGTAAAGCTACAGGGTGGTTATGGTGCCACTCAATGTTTACAAGCAATGGAAATTGTTCTTCCCCCTTCAACTTCTTTACTGTCATTTTGAACGTACAATTGGTGTTTTTGAATCTTTTGGAAGGTTTCTCTTGTAACAATTGAAGCGGATATTTTGTATTACAATACCCAGTGTTATGATGACACCGGTACGTCGCGTTTGACTCATACTGACTTTTGATGGAAGGCACTTTGCTTACGGCCACACGAAGCGTTTCACTGGTTTGGTTTATATAACCAGACACAAATCCAGATGCACTTTTTCCACTACACCGAAAATCATCTTTAAACTTTGAGATGTCTCCTCGAATAGTGAGAGAGTCAATGTCATGCTTTGCAACTGGCAAAATGTCTAACAAACAGCCAACCAATTCTTCAGAGTTCTCCAGCCCGGGAAAATGGTCATGCTCAACCTCCTTCTTTTCAGCAGCAAAGATTTCCTCCAGATTCATCTAGCAAAATATAAGAAACGTTATTAGACTTGGATATGTGTCAATTGAGTTTACTAACAGGTATCAGGTCATTGACTTAAAACATTTCCTTGCCAGTTTAACGTTGTAAAAAGGTAAAGAGCTGCATCGCTCACAGGAAGTGGTGGTGATTAGTAAGCTAGAAGGAGTCCAATGGTTGCTTGCTGCTTGGGAAGGTGGCAGGAAGTAAATCTAAATTTGATGACACTTAATTGTGATTGTTAACATTTCAGAACGGTACTTAACCAAAAGTAAAGAACTGAGCTATCTGAAGGGAAAGTCCTTACGACTAGAATGGTAAAAAAATTTGAATACAATATTATTTATATCTAATATATTCTTTTACTTTCAAATTATCTCTCTTGACGAACCCAATAAACAAGACTTCACTCAAAAGACATTATAAGATGTCACACCAAAGAGCTGCATCGCTCACAGGCGGTAGTGGTGATTAGTAAGCTAGAAAATGACCCTTAGTCAGTCAACAATTATACCTACAAAGTAACACCAATCAGTCTGCCACTTCTCAAAGATAATACAGTATCCTCAAGCCCTGCCACAGAGCCATGTTAGAAATGTTTCATAATTGGATAGGCTAGCTCTGATATGTAGATAGTGAAGCAAGGCAATTCAGGACGTAGATTAGGCCTAATGGTTTTCCAGCGTCTACAGAAGTCACAATAGGGCAAGATTTGTAGGATTCACTTGATTGATTCAACCCACCCTACGTTTCTAGCTAACTCTCTTCCAGAACACGAATAAGTTGAAGCAATGGGCATGGTCATTCTGCGTATTTTCAGCGCTATCCCAGTTTCGAGAGTGTATTTTAAGGTCATCTAGTCTAGTCCTTGATTGATTCAACTCTACATTTCTAGCGAACACTTTTTCAGTTGCGTTTATTTTATCGCTAACAGTTGCAAATGTCAACAGGCTAACTAACACACTAACCTTTTTTCAAAACGAACGAATGCCGGAAGTTGAAGAACGAATTCACCGAAGTTGGAAACACAACGTAGAAACCAGCGAAGTCCGTTAGCAGCGAAGTGAAATGATTTTGGCGCGCATGTCTTGTTCGGTTGGTGAGGCTACACGAGAATGAGGTAGCAGGATGCTCTCCATTGCTAGGGATGCTCTCCATGGCTTGTGGAAAAAAATGCGCTTCGTCGACGGATGATATTTCCAGTCGACGTGGTACGGCTTGGTTGGCCTTTGGTGACTTGAAGCGATTTTGCTCGCCACCGGCCTCGCCAGACCTCAAGCTGAGCTTGTTTCATAATACCATCGAGCCTGTATTTCTATATGCTTGTGAATCTTGGTTCTTAACTGATACGCTCTCTCGTCAGATCTATAAAATCTACGATCACATGTTGCGTCATGCTCTTCACGATCATTGAAATACGGCAGATGACGCCATCAAAACCTCTGCGATAGTGCAGCAACGCAGGCTACGATTCATCGGCCACACTTTGAGAAGTAAGGATCGCTCTCCCCAGCCCCTACATGAAATCATGGAGTAGAAACCCACTGAACTATACCGCCTAGGCTTCGCCAATGTTTGTACGTATCTTGACGTGTCAACGTCTGACTGTTTGTTTACTGGTGTACCATTGTCGTCTGTAAGTAATCGTAGTGTGCGGAAAGTGTGCGTTGATAAATAATATAGACGGTCATATACATGAAGAGGCCGTCCCTCTTCCTCTTAATGTACTTATCACATAAGCTATGCCATAAATCACGATCAGACGCGGCTGACAAAGTAACACCAAACAAAGACAAGTCAACATTCAATACATCACCATACAATACCACCCTGCTGTGTCCTTGGCCGCGCATCTCGGTCGGCTTCCAGGTGATGACGTCGTGGAATGGCTGGCGGGCGTAGGGCTCACATCTCACGAAATGGCCTACAAACCCGAGTCTCTTTGATCGAACAACAGCAGACCCTGACGGTGTCATACGTCTCAATTCAGCGGTGGCTATGATATTAGGCCAGTGTTAACCAAGGGCATGCCTCAGCAGAGCGTCATAAGATGGGTTTAAACGGCTCGAAACTGAATCAGACATAACCCAAGACTAGCATCCATACAAGAACACAGGCTCAATCGTGTGACGGAACAAACGTAGTTTTAAATCCTGAGCAGCATCAGATGACCAGAATCTGTTCAAATGCCTTAGAGCCGCCCATGCCATGCCTCCACGACTTGCAATGTCGTCTTTGGTTGATGGCAATATCGACCCTAAGTACTTGAAAGACTTGACGCGCTCGACAGGACCAGCAGATGTTGTTAGCTGTGCTTGATCGAAGCCGATTGCAATGAACTTGGTTTTGGTCGGGTTGACTTTCAGACCGACGGTACGACACACCCGCTCCAGTTTCGTCAGCGTCTGCTGCGCGTCAGCGACGCTGTCCGAGATGATGGCGATGTCGTCAACGAAGTCGAGGTCGTGGAGGCGTCTCTCGGGATGGCATGATGATCTTCAACGGTTGAGCGTGAAGCCGCACCCGTCAGGACAGGCGTGGCGTAAGACGTAATCAACAAATAGATTAAAAAGAAATGGAGGCAACGTATCACCTTGTAATACACCACCAGACGTCGTGAAGTCATCAGTCTCACCGTAATGAGTTCTGACGAAAGCAGACATTGATGAGTAGAACGACATGATAGCGTTGATTAAGATTGGGGGCACGTTAGACAAAGACAGGAGGTCCTTAATCCTAGATCTAAAAACAGAATCAAAGGCCTTCTTAAAGTCTATAAATGTCACGACTATGTTTTTTTGGTGTGATCGACACCCTTCTAGCAGCATTCTTGCGCTAAGGATCTGACTAACGGTGGATCGGCCTGATCTCCCTCCGTTTTGATTAAATCTCAAGTACGGCTCAATTACAGATGCTAAACGTCTATGCAAGACCTTGTTGTTGGCCTTACCTGCTGTGCAGCTCAGGGAAATACCTCTCTGCGGCAATCATGAACTGTACGCATCCCAAAAACGCGACGTCTAAAGTTAACCCTTTTGAAAAACGTCGCGTTTTCGAACAATGGTGGCTCATGTAAAATGCACCAAAATACAGGAAACGTAAACAAGAAAGCAATGTGACCAATAACAAATGACGTACTTCCGTTTCCTTTTCAGGGGGTTCAGGACATTAGACACAAAACGAAGTTACACAATGAAATGCGAACTAGAGATTTGCAAGCTGTTTTTCGTTAAACTTGTCAACAGAATGCCGTATTTATAAAATCAATATAAAATCATGGAACAAGATCCCATGGATAAATGTTTGCTTGTTTCAAAGATAATAGAACAGCGAGCTAGGTAAAATGAAACACAAGATTATAAACTGTTCCTACTTGATAATGTAGCATGTTAAATTTCGACTAATTTCACAAAGTAACACTCAA
>OFHS01004125.1:2840-13269 GCA_900245855.1 Calvadosia cruxmelitensis | reverse complement strand
AGATAAATCATCATATAAGACAGGCGGTCATACAACACAGGTCGTCATGTAACACAGGTCTTCATATAAGACAGGTGGTCACAGAAGACAGGTAGTCATGTAAGACGGGCCGTCATATAAGATACATCATCATATAAGACAGGTGGTCATACAACACAGGTGGTCATATACAACAGGTTATAATATAAGACAGGTCGTTCTTTAAGGTAAAATTTAAACTGTACTTTGAAACTGAAGGTTGTTTTACTTGAATTTTACTGCTGCTATTTAATGTGTAATATATTGTATTGTTGTTTTAGAATAAGAAAGTCTTTATCTGTCATGGACCATATGCAAGCTTGAGATTATGTCTGCGGCAACGAGGATGGGTTGAAAAGTACTTTAATCCCAATGCCCCTTCTGCAAAAGAGCATCACATCAATTCAAATTGCAATGTAAATGATGCTGTCCATCTTTCGAGAAACACTGTCAATACAACTGGACATGATTGTGGAAGGAATGCGTCATTTTGTCATCCAAGTTTCGACGATGACGATCAATATGGAATCATGGTATGTGATTATGTGTTACAGATTGTGGATTACACATTGTTGAGATCAAAGCAGCGTATGTTGGGTACCATTATAGTTCATACAAAGGACTGTATATTGAGTATATTTAACATGAAATGTCGGATAAGCTTCAAACTGGTAGAGCCGAATCAATAAAGTGTCAAAGATATTAAATTTGTCTTCAATCTAACAAAACATCTTGGGCCAGTAACTTGATTGAGTCGCGATTCAATACAACATAACACTCTCCACTATGAAAGTGTTCTTGATGACAAAGAAATGGCTCTGGACACGTCACTGGCTACTGGCGTCCCAAGCAGAATATACAATCGAGTTAGGCAAACCAACTCTCTTTTTAAATAAAAAACAATATTTAGCTAAATATGGAATAATTTTGTTACAGTTAAACCTGTCTATAATGGTCACCTCTGGGACCTGAGAAAAATGACCTTTATAGACAGGTGGCTTTTCTGTCAATGTTGATTTCTATTGAAAGTATCATTTTGGGGTTGGGAAGAGTGGCCTTTATACACAGATGGCAGCTCTATAAAGGTGGCCGTTAATACATGTTTGACTGTAACTACTATTTCGTTGCAACTCAACAATAACTTGAAGTGTTCTTCATCAGAAAAAAAATTATGTGAAAAAAGGCTGAATATGTTAGATGTCGGCTCTAACAAACATTGATATACATCAAAATTGCCAAATTTGTGAGCATTTCTATACAGTTACAGAACTGGGAAAATTAAAACCTTGGTAAACACAAAATGTATATTTATTCCATGCCATGCTATCCTCTGTGATGTATTTCGGGATTATGGGACCTGCACGTTGGCTAATGAAATATGTCGGGTGTCCTTCCTGTAAGATCAGACAGACTGAGATAACGAGGGGAATGGTCATCATATCAATTGAAATAATTTAGACCTTACCTTTTGCTTTTCACATTCTGTGAGTCAAAATAAAATAATTATCAATGTACTTGGGTAAATTATGCAATTAAAATTATTTCTGTTCTGTAGGTACATATTAATTACTATTTTCCTTTGTTATGTTGAGGGTTGTTTGTTTGCTTTCTTTATTTGTTTGTATATTGCTTATTTGATCTTAATTGTTTGTATCTTCATTTGTTATCTGTTTAGTCTAGAATAGCTCGTAACGCCTTACCATCTTTCATTTGGACATGCAAAAGAGATGACATCGACTTCAAATTCTTGAAAAAGGTAAGAAAGAAATGTTGTTTCTTCTGGCGTGGTTGCTTGATGGAGATACAGTCAAACCTGTATTAGCGGTCACCTCTATAGAACAGCCACTTGTGTATAAAGGCCAATTTATTGTTGCCCCAAAATGACACTTGCTATAGAAATCAACCTGGACAGAAAGGCCACCTGTCTAGAAAGGTCATTTTTCTTAGGTCCCAGAGGTGATCATTGTAGACAGGTTTCACTGTACCTGCCTTTTGAGATGACTAAGAAAGAGGGTTATACCCTAAAATGTAACGCAAATCAGTTGCAAAATGGGGTATGATCAGTTAGAAAGTACACTAGGCTTACTAGTCACCTCATGGCAATGGATTTGAAGGGCAGAGCTGCAGGAACATTTTGGAGATTGAGAGAGCATGTTTTCGCAAGTGGTTTTATCAATGAAGCTGTACATATATTTCTCTTTGGGATTGTATTTTTTGTCTGAAATACCGTAATCATAAGACCATGCAGTATGCTTTTCTGTTCTGATTTGGAGTAATTGAGATACTGTTCTGATACTTGACTGGATTGGACACCTCCCCTCCCCCTTCCTCCTCTGTGTCATGAGACTGTTGATCCAAAATCTTGCTGCATCTTACTATTTGTTTGTATTCCTTCCTCTTGGTACAGTGAAACCTGTCTATAATGGTCACCCTTAAGACCTGAGAAAATGGACTTTATAGACAGGTAGCCTTTCTGTCCAGGTTGATTTCTATAGAAAGTGTCATTTTGAGGTTATGAAGAGTGGCCATTATACACAGGTGGATGTTCTATAGAGGTTGCCGCTAATAAAGGTTTGAGTGTATGAAGTGTTTGTTTCTCTGTAGGATCAACTTGTTAATCATTACCTTCAAGCTGGTTCATTCACAACCAAGGTAAATATATTGTATAATTTTACATTGTGGTGATATTCATAATAATGAAAATGTTTCAGCTCAGCTTCCTAACGATGAGATATAATATATGTAACACCCCAACAAGTATGTAGTATAATAATTACCCTAAAACAAATATTGTACTACATACGGGTAGTTATTGTGAGGGATCACGTGGCACACACATGACAGCGGATCACGTGGCATACACGTGACATTATATAATTATGTTACTTCTCATCGTTAGGAAGCTGAGCAGAAACATTTTCATTATTATGTTAGTCTGGTAATATAAATGTTTGGGAGACAACGACAAACCACAACATTTCAATCCATGTATATACTATTTACTGTGTGCTGTGTGGTGGTCTCATCAAGCATTTACGTCAACATTCAGACCGCCAATCAGCGCCCTCCGTCAATCGCTATAAATTTCTTGTATTTTCGTTCCCTCGCAATCTGTACTCTCGAGCCTTCGGACGGGCTGGCTACCCTCCATCGTATCTGCCACAAGTATATATTCAACTACATCTACTTGCCTCTTCATTTGATCAACATCTGCAACCTACATATCCTGCAACTGCAAAAAAATGTAAAAAATACAGAGTGTTAAAAATATGTGAACAATAGACACAAAATAATAATGCAAGAAATTTACATTAACGAAGTATGAAATATGTTACTTGCATCGTTGGCTTTCCCATGACTTTACTGCATCCCAAATGCTTTTTCATACCTACTGCAGTAGAATGTGTCTATTTATACAAAATACTACATCTAAATACAATTAGATACATTCAATGCTAATGTGGCGTCAATTGATTCATATTATACAGACAAACCTGCATTAGAGGCCACCTCTATAGAGCAGCCACATGTGTATAAAGGCCACTCTTCATAACCCCAAAATAACACTTTTTATAGACATCAACCTGGACAGAAAGGCCACCTGTCTGTAAAGGTCGTTTTTATCAGGTCCCAAAGGTGACCATTGTAGACAGGTTTCACTGTAAACATAATATGGCTGCACATCCCGAAACATTGCGACAAGTGTCCTGCATGTATCGTACATGCTGACCTTCTCTATAACAAACAATACTGGTACATGTTTCAATTACCGTAATGGGTTGACGACCTATCGATGCTGTATACATCGAATTCTACTTGTCCAAAGGAGCGGCAAATCTACTTCGTAGCTGTCAAGTTAGCATCTTAACAGTTAACAACCATTGTGTTTTCTTATTCCGATGTCTAAGTATCACCAGAATATGCTTTGTCTTCTTGATGTAGCAATTAATATAAGTTATAAAATGTAACATCGATGTCAACATTCTGTTTTATTCAAGGCCGGTCTATGCGTCAACCTTAGGAACTTACCTTGGTTCGAACCAGTAGCATCAAATGAATTTTTTCCTCGCTGTCATCGTCTTAGCTCTGAAGAGGAACAACTTGAATTTGTAGGTAAGTGAATTTGAGCGGTGTCTAGTATATAACTATCATTGTTGTAGGACTTTGAGATTAAGTAGATAGTTATTGGCTTTGGTAAAGAAGTCAGCAAACAGAAGTTGTCTGTACTCGCATTCAAAATTGTATTTTGACCACTTGTAAGTATATGCTCATTTACAAATCTGTTATCAACAATCAATTAAAAAGCCGACACAGGTACATTTTCATCCCAGTAAACAGAAGGCCTTATAACGTACCAGAAACTAAAGACACAGCATGACTGTTTCATTAAGATGTCTAGCACCTACTGTGATGTCAAGCTGCTACATATATGTCATAGCCTCGCTTGTATGTAAGTCACCAGTCACCAAGAAGAGGCTAGCCCCAAGACAGAGCCCAGGCCCCTGGAGTTAAAGGCCTTCTGTGTCATGGCCACCATAGCCACTTGAGCTTTAGATAAATAGATCATTCTATATCTGACCAATCCTTCCTGTATAGTCTCTGCCTCAAGGATCTTTTCACAATATACAAGAAATTATCCTGACAAAAAATATCTAAGTTAACTCAATGTATTCATTCCTCTTCTTGGTACAAAAAAATGAACTCACGTTGTATGTAGTCTAACAAAAATATTGACTGTAGCTAAATGTCATTTAGGCCAGGTTAAAATCATACCATTGTGCATTGTAACGATACAACTGGAGTCTATGGGGCTAGGCTCGCTTCCCTTCTAAGAGGGTCATTGGTCCATAGTGACCTTCAGTAGTCTCGGAATCATGTCTATGGCTAAGGCATTGTAGAACAATGGAATAGTCCTTCATTCTTGATGTAGTCTGCTAGTCAGTTTTGCTCACAAGAATTTCACAGCTACCTACCAACACACATGTGCACAATCCTATGCAGCACTTGCAATAGTCAGGATGCGATGACTTAATTGTCAAAATGTAGGATATAGTACAATGAAACCTGTCTATAATGGTTACCTTTGGGACTTGAGAAAAATGACCTTTGTAGACAGGTGGCCCTTTTGTCCAGGTTGATTTCTATAGAAAGTGTCATTTTGTAGCTATAAAGAATGGCCTTAATACACAAGTGGATGTTCTATAGAAGTGGCTACAAATAAAGGCTTGACTGTTTTCGATTTATTGAATATTGATTGTGATGATAAGATAGAATCTGTAACCAACACTATGAATCCAAAACCATATGAAAACCATGTGAAATGGGAAGCACCATGCGAAAAACCATGTGAAATTTCAAACACCATGTGAAAAACCGCCTGAAAAACCATGTGAAAAACGTGTGAATTAGAAAACAGTGTGAAAAACCATGTGAAAAGGGCACTTTTCACATGGTTTTTCACATGATTTTCACATGGATTTCACATGGTATCAGTTCATAGTGCAAATTGGACCATAAAATTGGGAGACTTGACAAAAACTTTGTGAGTTGTTTCCTACAGCTTCTAATTTAACCCTTTCCTTTTTACTTCCCACCAGATGATTACAGATTAACTGCTGCTATAAGCATTCTAAAGTGGACTGTCTCAACTTACGGAGAAGAAGCAAGTGCAGCTGTAGATATCAAGAAAGAAACTACCACAGAGGATGTCTTGCCTATTGAGCTATCAAATTCTGTTGTCTCGTCACGAGCAATTGATCTTGCTTTGAAAGCTTGCCAGTCCTTCATCTTAAAACTGGACCACGCAGACATTGATTCCTCAAGTGTAAGTATGTGTCTGAATAAGGTTACCAGATTCCCCCTATTTCCAAGAATGATTCCGTACACTCTACAAAGCAACTCATAGTGGTTCGTAAAATGAAAGGCGGTTTTGTTACCAAATGGCTGGTACACAACGACGTAACAAGGCTCGCTCGATGGCAGATATAAAAGGGAGATTGTTTGTGCAGATTAACGAGGGTGCCTCTAGCTCAACAGCAGAGCAGTGGACCGGCAATCCAAAGGTCGTGAATTCGACATTTGTGGCGAGCTACTTTATCTGTGCTGAGCAATCTCGGATTCCAACAGTTATGCAGTGCCTAATTTCGATGGACGTTCCGTATTTTTGCTTAATATGGTAATAGTCCTACGTCTGAATAAGGTCGTATATAAGCAATTATTTCTTTTGGATTTCATGCTCTGATCAAAGTATGATACATTGCTGCCATTGACTTGATTCTTGCATAGTAGTTGCTCATTATCTTGGGGGATTTTATTTTTTTAGGGCTACGATTTGACAGACGGAAACTGGTCAAAACTTCTTGAGTACTTTTATCAGCTGTCACAGTAAGAGTTCAAACCAATTTGTTTAAATACGTACCATGCGTCCTGTTTTAACTTTTGCCACATTCAAGCAATCTGCTTGTTGTTTCTCAAGATTCTTTATATGATGAGAATCAAAAGTAGAATTATATAGTGATGTCTCTGTGCATCCTAACACTATGAAATGGAACCATGTGAAATCCATGTGAAAATCATATTAAAAAAACTATATGAAAACTGTGTATGAAAACCATGTGAAAGGGGGGCACTTGCACATAGGTTTTTGTTCATTTTTTAACTCACATGGTTAATCGCCATGTCTTTCAAGCAAAGCTTGTTATTTCATGTGGTGTTACAAAGGGTGCTTCTCCTTCTATATTTTTTCATATGTTTTGGTGATTATTATCATCATCATCTTTATTTCAGTAGGGTAACTCAATAAGTCAAGAACTTGTCTACCTTGAAGCACTAATGTAGGTGTGTAGTTTATCATGCTGTAAGCTCAAGATAGTCTCCAAGTGAAAATGATTGATCGGTGTGGTCTAGAGGCTAGTACGTGTGGCTGCCAGTCAGGCGTCCCGGGTTTGACTCCCGGGCCAGCCAACACATATATTCGTTGTGATCTGTGGTTTTAATTGTCGAGGGCCCCAAGGAAGACAAGCCATTGGCTTATTGGGCTACCCTCGTTAAATAAATGGACATTTATTCATTTATTATTTATTTAATTATTTGTTATTCGTGTTGGTTTAATTAGAGTTACTGATTTGTAAATGATAAAAAAATTATCGATAAATCTCTAGAGTTTGATTGTTCCATGGATACATGGTTGGTCATAATTATCAAGTTATTTCTCTAGCTCATTTATAACAGCCACACCTGTATTAACGGCCACCTCTATAGAGCAGCCACCTGTATATAAAGGCCACTCTTCATAATCTTTAAAATGACACTTTCTATAGAAATCAACCAAAGTCACCTGTCTATAAAGGTCATTTTCCTCGGGTCCCAAAGGTGACCATTATAGACAGGTTTCACTGTATATGTGCATCCAATTTCTTCCTAATTATGCTTGGTTTCGAGTCTTCTCAGTTGCGCATAGATTCATTTTTATCAGCTCACTGTGTTTTTCAAATTCATTTCAGTGAGAGACGAAGGCTTGAAGGAGGCAGTATTCATGTGAAATTATGCAAGGACATGCTGCGGAAAGTATGTTAGCAAACGATTAAAGTTTCTTTCTGTTTTCATTGTATAGCATCATAATAATCATCATCATCATTTATTCAGACACCGCGTAAGCCCTTTATTGGCTTTTTCAATATACTGATGCATGTTATACAAAGTGGATACCGGTAAACTAAATATAAGTTTTTCTTCTTTCTTTAAGCAGAAATCAAGTAATCTATATATAACACTATGAACTGATACCATGTGAAATTCATGTGAAGATCATGTGAAAAACCATGTGAAAAGTGCCCTTTTCACATGGTTTTTCACNGCCAGCCAACACATATATTCGTAGTCATCTGTGGTTTTAATTGTCGAGGGCCCCAAGGAAGACAAGCCATTGGCTTATTGGGCTACCCTCGTTAAATAAATGGACATTTATTCATTTATTATTTATTTAATTATTTGTTATTTGTGTTGGTTTCATTGGAGTTACTGATTTGTAAATGGTAAAAAAATTATCGATAAATCTCTAGAGTTTGATTGTTCCATGGATACATGGTTAGTCATAATTATCAAGTTATTTCTCTAGCTCATTTATAACAGCCACACCTGTATTAACGGTCACCTCTATAGAGCAGCCACCTGTATATAAAGGCCACTCTTCATAATCTTTAAAATGACACTTTCTATAGAAATCAACCAAAGTCACCTGTCTATAAAGGTCATTTTCCTTAGGTCCCAAAGGTGACCATTATAGACAGGTTTCACTGTATATAATTATATGTATCCAATTTCTTCTTAATTATACTTGGTTTCGAGTCTTCTCAGTTGCGCATAGATTCATTTTTATCAGCTCACTGTGTTTTTCAAATTCATTTCAGTGAGAGACGAAGGCTTGAAGGAGGCAATATTCATGTGAAATTATGCAAGGACATGCTGCGGAAAGTATGTTTGCAAATGGTTGAAGTCTCTTTCTGTTTTCATTGTATAGCATCATAATCATAATCATCATCATTTATTCAGACACCGCGTAATTAAGCCCTTTATTGGCTTTTTCAATATACTGATGCATGTTATACAAAGTGGATACTAATAAACTTAATATAAGTTTTTTCTTCTTTCTTTAAGCAGAAATCAAGTAATCTATATATAACACTATGAACTGATACCGTGTGAAATTCATGTGAAGATCATGTGAAAAACCATGTGAAAAGTGCCCTTTTCACATGGTTTTTCACNGTTTTTCGCACTGTTTTCTAATTCACACGTTTTTCACATGGTTTTTCACATGGCTTTTTCACATAGTGTTTGAAATTTCACATGGTTTTTCGCACGGTGCTTCCCATTTCACATGGTTTTCACATGGTTTTCACATGGCTTTGGAATCATAGTGTAACTTCTTGAAGGCCAAAGCTGTCAGCAGTTTTCTTCTTCAAGGATGGCAGACCGTTCCACAGTTGAATAGCCATGGCAAATATGCATCAGAAGTGTAGAGATTCAACTTTTCTTGTGCCTGAGTCCAAATCAAGTCTGAAAGTCCTCTGCGTCCAGCTCCCCGCCAAACCTCAAGAATCAGTTGTGCCACTGTATAGTATTTGCATGCCATATCGTGATATCGATATAACAAAGTATTTAATTCTTTTTTGAACTGATTATGGATTTTGAATGAGACTACTACCAAGCACTCCATCAATTACTCAATCAATCAATCAATCAATCAATCAATCAATCAATCAATCAATCAATCAATAGAAACTATTCGGAGATAGTAGCTCTGGATCAAGTCCAAAGTCAAAGTTATTCTTGGTCAAAATACAATTTCAAATAATGTGCTACAACTGAAAATCCATGTTAATATTTTATATTTTAAAATGTATTTAAATGGCACATCTACAGCATGACTTACAGTTCAGTTTGATAGCATGTCGACTTTAATGCAAATGACACTCTATACGGTATGCACTATCAAAACTGAATCTGGCTCTAAAGTCAGAGCTACATGATCGCTAAAACTTGTATGAGTCTGCAACGGATAGAACAATAGTCCCACAATTGTTTCTTGAATGTTTCCATCTCCTCTCTGCTGAGTAGTAAACTTTAGATTAGAAGTGCAAATTTTTGTGTTAGTTGAGTATTTAGCGGTAATGTATGAGGTAGACTGAGCACGTTGAGTGAATGAAGAAAGGGTATGATTGACGATTTGATTATTCTTCCTTTGTGGAATACAATTCGCTTTATTCTTTCGTTATTTATGTTGTCTGTATTAGCAACGGCATATAAATCTTTTTTCTGCTTAACTTGTTTCTTTCTAGATTGAGCCCCATTTGGCTCAAATCGGATTAGATGGGGTCAAGAATATTTGGATTATCAAACCGGGTGCCAAATCGCGTGGTCGAGGTATTGTCATCATGTGCAGATTGGATGAGATTTTGGGTTTGGTTAGCAGCAATGTCTNTTCAGCAAAGAAAACCGTCTTATTGTTCAAAAGTATGTTGGTAAGTTATAATTCAAACCGTTACATCTAAACTGTAATGCTCAATATTCAATCTAGTAATGCTACATCATTTTTATGAGACAGCTGGACACATTCAATCTAGTAATGCTACATCATTTTTATGAGACAGCTGGACACATTCAATCTAGTAATGCTACATCATTTTTGTGAGACAGCTGGACACATTTGATAGAGAAAAAGCTGGTATATTTGCATTAGCACTTTTAACGTTTAACGTAAAAATTGTTTTTGCAGCTTGAGAATTGACACTAACAAAACTGTTCTCTAGGAAAGGTGTAGGTTGGTTGATTGGTTGGTTAGTCAGTTGGTTACTTGGTTAGTTGGTTTGTTGGTTGGTTGGTTTGTTGGTTGGTTGGTTGGTTTGTTGGT
>OFHS01004124.1:0-14790 GCA_900245855.1 Calvadosia cruxmelitensis | reverse complement strand
TTCATTGTCAGGCGATACCTCGATCACGCTCGATGCGTCGAATTCGAAACGGGGCTCGATCGCCCTCGACTTCCCGATTCACGCGATGTGATATCTCGAGCATGCTTGACTAGTATGGATTGAGTCGCCAGATTGATCAATCTCGAGTCTTCAGTTTCGAAATAGGGCTCGATGGCCCTCGACTCGCCAATTCAGGTGATATGATGTATCGATCACGCCCTACAAGTAACGGCTTCGATTCAGAGATCGCGATTACATTCGATCCATATAGTTCGATTCAAGTGACATGTCAATCATTTCGATTCCCCGCCCGCCCGACCACAAGTTCATGGTAAGCATGCTTAGGAATTCCACTGACCTAACAGTGTGACTGGTGCTTGGTGGTGGGTGGTGACAGGCCTCAGAGCCTAACGCATACGGAATTCGAAACACCTCCCACCAACCAAGCACCAATGGCCAAACATGAAATCGTTCAGAGGCATACGAGTTTAAAGATGACCAAACCGTCACACATCATTTCTGTATCTTGTTTAAACAAAGCTGATAATGTAAAAGGATCAATTGAAAGTTGGGATTTAGCCCAAAAATGTCAAGAGATTCCTTGGTGTCGCCTGCGTGCAGACTAACTTTTTCTGTGAAATAGTACGTCTGCCCAGCTGTGCAAGCTTCCTTGTTCGTCTACTGCCAGCTTCCGAATAGTGCACTGTGATTGGATGATCATTCTTCCCCTTCTGATTGGCTGATGCCTAGCAACATTCATCAGCAGCCTGACTAGTCAATGTTACCCCATGTGATCTGGATTTGCAAATACTTTTGAAAGATGACACTGACGTGATTCCCATTGTCTCCATAGCAACGAAGGGTCTTTTCAGACAACAATAGATTTGAACTAAGCAATTACAGAATAATATTGTGAAGATGGGAGCTGGCGAACAAGAAAGCTCTAAGCTTTCACAACTCCACAGACAGACTAAAACACTGACAAAATATTTTGCCTGCACGCAGGTTATCCCTGATCATGCTTTCACAGATTTTTTTAAATAGAAGAGTTTTCTTTACTTATTATCAAAAGTGTTCAAGTGATTAAAACGGCTTGTTTGATATTAAAAAAATAAAGATAATACAAAGACATCTTAATATAAATAGCAGATTTAGGACTAGAACAATTGTTCACTGTTTTGAAATGAAACAAACCTGCAGGAGCTATTAGCGGAGGTGCAGTTGCTCCCTTTATGCCTACCCATGGTGCTTGGTTACCTAAACTTATGCTTGACCAGCCAACAATATTCAGGGCCGTTTTAACCAGTAGGCACTCAAAGCACCTTTTTAGGCCCTCAGTCTGGAAAGACCCTTCTCAGTGTAAATTCAAAAATTCAAATTTACAGTATGTTGAGATGTAGTGCAGTGTGCAATCAATTGCAGAGTGTTAATTTCTCCTAATTTGCTGTTTGTGAGCAAAAGTAACATCTTTGGTGTGCCAATTGGTAAACATTCTAACGATAGTAAGTTTTGGGCTATTTAATCCTTTTGAATTAGGACCCCCTTGAGGTAAAGTGCTTTAGGCCTTCTCGATAAAACAGGATTAGTCGAATCTATTGGAACCTGAAGTATTTCTTTGTGATTTGAATCTTGGCAGAAGATTCTAAAGAAACAAATTTGGTTTTCCGATCATAACTTTTCATTCAAGCGCTTGTTGCGATAATTGAAAAGCCTTTCTGTTAATGTCTTGCAATATTCTGCTTCCTCCTCGTAGAATATGTTTGTGAAAATTTTGCTGCAAGGTACACAGTAGATAGCCCTATTATCTTTTTCTGCTATTGCATGTCTTAGAACGATTTACTGTTGATAAAATTCAAAAGGTTGGAAAGGTTCGAGCTAAATTGAATCATGAGCTGTCAAATAATCAAAGCATCAAACCTCTGAATTCAATTGAACGGCATCCCTGCAAAGTTTACAGTTTTGGTCAAACACACGATCAAGGTGAATACTGGACATCAACAAAATACCGTAACTGAAACTGACTGCCATTTGTCTATTTTGTTCGCTAAACGGTAAGCCGCTACATAGCACTATCAGTAAAATAAAAAAGATCTGAATGTACATTGTCCAATGCTCATCGTCGAAATCTGTGTTTTACATGTTATCAAGCTCCTGAACTTGTAAGCTTTCACTATCAAAGTACAAGATTAAACAATGCTTACCCCAAGCTGTCTGTCGTCGGAGTCCATGGTTGAGTCCAAGGAGACCTCCCAAGCAGGCGATTTCCCTTTTACATCCATCTTAGATGAAGTCAAGCTCTTTGACGGTGTTGAAGAAACAGATCCCGTATCAGCAGATGCTGGGCTATGGCTTTCTTCTGTGTCTCCATTGCATTCGTTCTTTTCATTCCCAATTGCAAACCAGAAAGCTGTCTGTCCTATTTTAGCCATCTCGTCATTCCACTGCGACTCCATCTTTTTCTTTTCACTTTCAATATGCTTCCGTCGTTCCTCCAGCTTCATTTTCAGCATCTTCAACCGAGCAGTCAGCGGCTGTCTGTTTTTGTCTACAAACAATGATAACGCAACTCAGGGTGAAAAAAGAGTATCAGGAAATACAAATCTGCCGCGACAGACTCACCCAAACTGGCTTTTGACAAGCAACATTGAAAACAACAAGAGATTCTAAGCTACACAAACAACAGTGCATTCCACTAATTGCGTATAGTGCAGCCTAGTTAATATCACAATGGTTTCAGCCACGTAATGAAATCAAGCGAGCTAAAACAGTCGATTGAGAGAGAGCTTAGTGTTGGAGAGTGTATGTTTACACTAGACACTCTACAAAGCAACTCTTGGTGGTTCGTAAAATGAAAGGCGGTCGTGTACCAAATGGCCGGTATACGACGACGTAGCGAGGCTCACTCGGCGGCAGATATATAAGGGAGATTGTTCGTGCAGATTAATACGGGTGTGTCTAGCTCAACGGCAGAGAATAAATGAATGAATGAATGTCAATTTATTTAACGAGGGTAGCCCAATAAGCCAATGGCTTGTCTCCCTTGGGGCCCTCGACAATTAAAACCACAGATGACAACGAATATATGTGTTGGCTGGCCTGGGAGTCGAACCCGGTACGTCTAACTGGCAGCCACACGTACTAGCCACTAGACCACATCGACCACACAGAGCAGTGGACCAACAATCCAAAGGTTGTGGGTCGACTCCCACGGCGTGCCTCTTTTTCTGTACTTTGAGCAATCTCGATTTTGAACACTTAGTTCTCAACCTGCAGTGATACTAAGCGGTTCGTGATATCAACTGACGTGAGATTGACGGGGTTGCAATGCATAGGCATCAGCATTAGTCTATTAACAATGGTAAACGCATGCAGCATCAAAACTTCATGCAAATTGTGAGTTCCTTTTCAGATATATTCACGCAAAAACATTAAAACAATCACTCAAAAAGCCTTGTTGCCGGCAACAGATCCCAGAAAAGTACCCCACAGAAAATAATTCGAAGACAGTACATGAACAAAGTACTTGCTTAGTGTGCACACTGTTTATGTTAGGGCAAAGTAGCGCCTGTTGTTTAAGCTTTGCTCTTGAAAAAAACGACGGCCAAAGTTGGACATTCAAGTATCAACAAGATTTTATGCTAGCTAGCTAAGTTCTCATGACCAATCAAATTTGCAAAATCTTGCATTATTTGAATGATTTCAATTGAAAATCAAGATAGAATGATTGTATAATTTTGGAAGCATATGTCATGAATCTGGAGAACTAATTGTTCATTGTGCCACTCCTTGCCTGCTGGTCTGACAACAATATCCAAATTATTTCATCCAGAAACAGAGCAAGAATTGTCATTGGGAACTTACCAGACTTTGAGCTGGGTGATTTTTTCTTAATTATTTCAAATTTTTTAATTGGTTTTCTTGCTGCAGGTTTTCCTGGCAGTATCTGAGGCAGCTCTAGATCGGTGTGATCAGACCCAGGTTCTGATTCAGGTACATGCTTCGATACCTTTTCAATATCAACCACATAAGTACCCGCACGTTTCAATTGAAACGGCGATTCGTTCAGCGTTTGATTGACTGGAGAGTATCCAGAAAAAGAATAAATGGGTTGCTCTGAGTTTTGAGATACAGAAAGCGATCTTGAGGTATCCGACGATGCCAAAAGACACTCGGAAGCTGTCTGGGAAAGCAAAATGTCCTCGTTGACGTGGGCGTTGACATCACTGCTTTGTGAGACGCTTTCGGCGTCAGGGATCTCATCAGTATAAATTAGAACTTCGCTTTGGCATCGCTGGAGTTGGTGCAGCTTATTTAAAGAAATAGACATGTATTTGTATAACGAGTCTAGCCGTTCTGCAACGTCGTTCTCATGCTGGTCGTTATTGGAAGACTTTGATACAATGTAAGATTCCGCATTGATTCCTTTGGAAGGTGGTGTCTTGACTTCTGCAACAGGAGGGCTAGCTGTGGCACAAGGTGATTGGAAATTAGGCATGCTGGCTGATAGGCAGATCCCCGGTGAGCATTCCAATCCTTTATACGGTGATATGTCTTCGTAACTTTGAGTCCGTTCGTGCTTCATTGGTTGCAGTGATAACTCCGATTGAGACATTGGACAACCAAATATCTGTGACACGCCTATATCATCAGAGAATGAAGACGATGCAATGAAATCTGACTGTTCCTCCAATGAAGGTGAAAATGGCGCTGTGGTGTTTGTAGCAAAGCTCTCCATTGAATTGCAGCTCATTAGCCAATCATCGCTGGCAAACTGACTGCCAATAATGCCATCGTCACTGCACTGAGCATCCACTGCGCTTGGCCATTGATCAAAAGATACCGACCGTTTGTGGCTCTGGAAGCCATCACGTTGTTTTCCATTGACCGCCTTGACAAAGCTCTCATCGTCAAGGGAAAGACCTTTTGCATGTAAAAGGGGTTTTGCAATTACATAGCTGCCTGATTTCAAGGCTTTCGACCGTGCACGGGAATCCTTTTCGTGCTTCTCCATGGGCAATACGTAAGTATTGGGTCTGTCTTTCATAGAAATGTCGTCGTCATATGGAGCCTCCTCCTTATTGTGAGATTCTTCTGCATACAGTACGAACGTATCAGGTCTAGTGAAAGCTTTTGGGCTTCTCACCACAACATCCCTTGGCAGGCCATCAAAATCTCCCTTCACACAATCCGACTGCAAAACACAAGAAGCGTGTTTGTCTTGTTCTGAAGCAGAGTTGGATTTGTCCAAAGCAGCCCCACTGTCATTACAAATACTCTGCTTCTTGCCGTGGGACTCCCCAGCACACAACACAAAGGTGTCAGGCCTAGCCAGTCCCTTAGGGCTTCTTGAAACGTCACTTCGCGACACACCATTGGTTTTTTCCTTGGAACCACCTGAAGACAAGACATAAGTAGTGGGTCTGTTTGAGAGAAAAGAACTTGGCTCAGATGCTGGGATGGTATTGTTCATCTGGTTGCTTTTGTTGTCGTTTGTGACCTGCTTCTTGCTGTGAGGTTGTTCAAGTGACACCAGAAACGTGTCTGGTCTTGCAAGCCTCCTAGGGCTCCTCAAAGCGCCAGTCTCTGGAACACGATTAGTCTTTTCACAAACACCAGTTGAAGGTAAGACGTATGTCCCACGTCGGTCGACACGCATGCCACAATGCGTGACATTATCAGGCTCTTGGTGTTGCTGTTTTGGATTTGTTGATAGGATGTACGTATCTCGTCTCTTCGTGCTGAACTTGCTTTTATATTCATGCGAAGCTGGATTAGAACCGTCCCAAGAGCAATCTAGCGCGTCAATTGTGTCATAGGACAGCCTTCTCTTTGAGCTCTTAGATTTCTCCTGGGTGCTCGTTAGATGTGTCTTTTTTGTAGGTTCTCCCAAGTTGCAAGATGAATCTCCCGACACCTCCAGCACTGTGTCCATACTGAGGGAGCGGAAATCTCGGCTTGAATCTAACACATAAGTACCTGGCCTAAGCTCAGTTTCATCATCAGGGGACGTTGCCAATGTACTTAGGTCGAATTCAGTCTGCAGACTCTTCAATTGGCAATTTTGCTTCAGAGGGAAATCAGGATTGATTTCATCAAGTGGTATATCAAGGGCGGAGATGGCTGTTTTGCATTCTTTATTGAGTAGGTAAGTTCCTGGTCGGTCTAGAACACGATTTCTAGGTTTAATTACACTCCCGTGCACCTTTGAATCACTATCAGTTACGATTGGAGCAGTCTCTGCGTTCTTCATCACACACGGTTGTCTATCTAGATCATTGAACATGCTCCCGGACACGGACCTTCCGCTTGTAGTTCGTTGATTACTCCTTTCAGATAACAGTTCGCTTTTGCCGTTTGTTAGCTTGTAAGTGGCACGGCCTTGTTTACTTGACGTGCTTTCATTTCGTTCTTGCTGCACGGACACCTGCTCAACATTCTCATCATCTGCCTCGTCAAGCGGTTGCTCGCAGAATGAGTCGCCATCCCTTTGCTCGCTAATAGCATCAAGTCGAGAAGTAGAACAGGATTCAGCCGATTTATTTTGTTTCATAATCTCGTCGGCAACGCTGCAGAGTTCGCTGAGTGCGTCCATGATATCCCCACCGTGGAGTCCTTGGAATGAAAATCCGCCTTGTTGACGCGGTTGAAATGTAAGAGGAGTTTTGACTTCGTTACTTGCAGCATGACGGCTTATCGAATTGAAGAGCTCTTCAGTAGCCATAACAGAACGCGAAGGAAAGTCTGCCTTGTCGCCAGATTGTGTGGACGAAATTGCATTCCCATCCACAACATCGGCATGCGCTGATATCTCATGCGAATATGGCTCAACGACTCTCGTTGTTTTCAATTCCCACGGTGTCGTTGCCTTGATCCTGTCTTTATTAGTAGACAGGCGAGACGTCTGGTCTTCATTTTGCAAGCTGTTGTTGTTTTGAATATGAGCAACCAACCCGTTTCCACTTCGGCCATTATCTCGTTGGTATTGGCGTGAATGCAAGCACCCGTCGTCCACCGATTGTTCAGTTGTGGCGTTGTAAACAAACGAACTGTCCTCTGGTAAGCTGCTCGCCACTGGGCGCTTAATAAAGTCCGTCCCTTTGCTCGAGGTCTTTTCATTCGATACAATATCATTCTCAGCGGAAGAAGCGTCGGACAAATCAAGTCTCTGAAAGCATTTCTCCCGGTTTAATTTCCCCTCGTCAGCGCAATCCGACAACTTATTCAAAACATCAACAATGTCCAATCCGGTGTCCAACGCCGAATCAAGAATGTCCGATACATCGCCAAGGGTGAACATTGCCCCTTCTACAATGTTCTAAATTTACCGAGTAGTTCGTCCGTCGAGCCAAAACAAACGCATTGCCAGAAACACTTTGGCAAAACAGTCCCTCGCGGACAACATCGACGATAAAATCAGCCACTGTTCAGCCACCGTGAATCGCACGGACAAAATGACGAGGAAGCCATCTCGCAACTAGAAGAGCGCTTCAATCTGCAAATGACCTCTTTAAACAGTTGATAGTGGCGTCAACCAAATGCCTAGTTCTGCTCGTGGTGAGATGGAAGCTTCGAAGGCAGAGAACAAGACGGTGTGATATTTTTGGGGGCTTCGTTCTGGCCTCGCTTAGCATAATGGCTCATCGTTGCTGCTATGGCAACAGTGGCAGCTCATTTGGTTTTCCGTCTGGGTTAGTCCCGATGTCATGGCAACTGTGACTACTATGAATGCCACTGGACTATGCGTAATTATTATCTGTGGCCTAAAGTTCAACAGACATAATAAACCGTGACCTCTGCAGCTATGGTAACCATCAAGCGATACAATGGTGCAGCATGGGGGCTATTGTTGCTGAGGTTGATGGATTTCCCACAGACCAACAAGGCTTACCAACACACTGAATGAAATGGCCAATTGGGTAGCAGATTCAACACAGCCGCAATAGACTGATCTCAGACAGGTTGTTCTTGAGGCATTTGTTACGAAGAGCAAATCTGCCAAAATCAGTATGTGGAGAAAGCTGGAGGCTCAAGATAAGCTCTGCTATTGATTTGTTTTTCAGATGACACGGCCCATTAGAACAACCGGCTCCTCTTTTATGCAACACAGGCACTAAAATATGTTTTCAACAAATTACCCCATCCCATTAGCTCTCCCCCCAATCCAGAGTGTAATGGACTTAGCAGGAAGCATCCGACAAATCTCAACCTGGGTACTCATGACTCGGCATTGACTTCACTTGTTGCTGTTCGATTCTGAGTTGGATTTATTTGTCAAAATATTCTAAATGTAAGGATAACTGACAGGAAGGTGCAGGATAGTAAGTAGTGCAGCCTAATGACATTTCCAAGTCTTATATAAACCAATCTCATGTAAACAACGCTTAAACAAACATACAAAGAGTCCATGGCAGCTACGTCCATCCAAAAGAGAGCTCCATACCGGAATTGCCAGATACAGTGAAACCTGAAAATGACCACAAGTGGCCTTTCTGTCCAGGTTGATTTCTGTAAAAGGTGTCATTTTGGGGTTATGAAGAGTGGCCTTTATACACAGGTGGCTGCTCTATAGAGGTGGCCGCTAATACAGGTTTCATTGTAGCAGAATACCTCCTGTTCGTTGTTGTTGTTGTTGTTGTTACACAAGACATGAAGATTGGTATTTGATTATTAAAAGAACATCTAGAACAGAATCTCTAGTTCGCAACTTTTGCGACGAATGTAGCGGACTATCAGACGCTACTTATAGTTTAATGACGACGATATTTTAATGCAAGTTGATATCGATTTACTCAATACTTAATGTTGTTTAAACAAACTACACACACTGCTCTTTCAAAACATTTGGCAACGCTAAATTCATGACTAATGATCTTACGAGCGGTCTGTGGTCATTTTAGTTGAACAAGAGATATCGATCGGAGCTGATGAATTTCAATTAACTGATGACTATAACTTATCAAAGATCCATCCAACCGCAGAAGTCTTATCCTCTTTGATTGAGGATTAATCAAATCTATTAAAACATAAAGTACTCTTTTCTGTTTTCAATCTTGGCAGGACAGTCAAAAATATTTATCTTATAATTATATTACTGCAATCATAAGTATTTTTATTCAAATGCTTCTCGTCAAAATTAAATAACTTTGCTGTTCAAAACTTGTGAGGTTTTGCTTCCTTCTCATCCAATTATTGTGTGGAAATTTTTCTCAAAAGCATAGAGAACCTAGGTCTATTGTTTAGTCTGCTATTGCATGTACAGTGAATCTATAACGGTCACCTCTGGGACATTACCTTTATAGACAAGTGGTCTTTCTGTCCAGATTGGCTTTTTATAGCAAGTAACATTTTGGGGTTACCAATAGTGACCTTTATACACAGGTGGCTGCTCCATAGAGGTGGTTGTTAATACAGGTTTGACTGATGTTCACGGTATTGAATATTGAGTTTGTGTGCAAAGCTCCTCTCTACAGACATAAAGGCAGCAGATTCTACTCCAAATTCAACAATATACTGTGGATAAAATTCTAAAGATTCAAATCTTGAGCTGTTTAGAATTTAAAATCTAAACCCACTCGAGCAGCATCCTTACACAATGGACTACACATTGAAGCTGGTCCAATAAGCTGGGTTTCCATTATTCCTAAAAAATGTTTTGAAAGTGTACGAAAGTTCCTTAGAAGTTGATATCTACTATTTGTTTCAGTTTTGCTGAACTGGCCAAAACAAAATAGCAGATTTTATCACACGGCAGTCATCCACAACAACAACAACAACAACAACAACAACAACAACAAACTTTGATTCACTTATTGTTACGTGAAATTTTGAACAATCTTGTGGATGCTATTATAGGCAAACTTTTCGTTATTGGTAATTCAAAGTGTCACTGAGGACATTCCCTTCAACTGCAATCAAATTTGAGTACAGTAACAATCAATCAATGAATTCGTTTAGTAACGGTGTTATTCTGCTTTGCCTGAAAACTGTGTAGTAGCCACGTCACTCTGCAGTTTCAAGATTGAGTTAGACTCCACGACGTCATCACCTGGAAGCCGACCGAGATGCGCCGCCAAGGACACAGCAGGGTGGTATTGTATGGTGATGTATTGAATGTTGATTTTTCTTTGTTTGGTGTTACTTTGTCAGCCGCGTCTGACCGTGATTTATGGCGTAGTTTATGTAGTAAGTGCATTAAGAGGAAAAGGGACGGCCTCTTCAAATATAGGACCGTCTATATTATTATTATTAGACAAAGTAGACACTAGCAGACATTGTAAACTCTTCTAAACTGTACGAGTGTACGTAAATGTAATTGTCTGTCTTGCCTGTATTCGTCTGTCAAAAATAGTTTATTAATGATGTACACATCAATCAAATCGACTTATTTTTCACAACAAATAGGCCTCTCGAAAAATTCTCAAACAGTTCGACATCCATCAGAAAAACAAAATTCATTAATTATTTTAGACAAATTTTGATATTTCATGTTGTGAGCATCACATATCACAAGTGGAGATATTAGAATCGATCGGCAAAACACCTACCCTCTCCTCCACCTTGTTCATCTATAATCGATGCTTTCTTCATGATTTCTGCCCAAGTAGTGGACGAATCTCCACTTGGCGACAACCGATGCTTCAAATTGAATATAAGACGAAAGAACCGTCAACAGTAACTGTTGCTGGATTCAGAAAAACCTTGTTAAAGTGGACAATGTATGGAGCTAGAACAATCGGCGAAAATAAACAGTCAAACTAGGATATATAACAACGGATAACGTCAACAAACCCCTTACTATTCCAAGCGTTTTGATTTCATTTGCTATACTGGCTTTGCTAATTTAATTCACTGAATGTTCCAGCCAGCTTAACCCTTGTCCTGCTATTGACGTGTATACACGTTTTCAAAACAAGTCAAAAGTAGAAACACATAACCAATCAAATAGTTTCTCCTTAGCAAGCAACCAATCAGCAATTGATAGAGCGGCTTCAAGGCTTCATTTAAATAGTTTTACGAGCAGGACAGGGGTTAATATTCCACAATCAATTTA
This sequence comes from Calvadosia cruxmelitensis, assembly GCA_900245855.1. Classification (NCBI taxonomy): domain Eukaryota; kingdom Metazoa; phylum Cnidaria; class Staurozoa; order Stauromedusae; family Kishinouyeidae; genus Calvadosia; species Calvadosia cruxmelitensis. Next base: position 3,740 of record OFHS01004124.1, on the reverse strand, counting down.
GCTTCACAAGCTACGAGATATTAACCAGGTAATAAGATGTAACAAAACAATCTAAACAGGGAACAAGGATACTGCCATTGCGTTTTTTCATGACCTGCTCATTAATGGTTAGTGCTCATTAATAGTTAGGGGGTGACTGCTCCCCAGTCCCTGGAACCCTCGTCGCTTGTGTTTCTCAAATAAGGGTTCAAGAAGGGCGATTTCTTTACTTCAAACACACAGTGGTGGAACTAGTGAGGGCAAGAGGGGCTGTCGCCTCCTGTCGGCGAAGATTAGCCCCCTATGTCGGAGACATTTTTGTCAGGGAACACAGATGCATGTAGACATTTACAAGTGTTTACCCTTGTCCTGCTATTGACGCGTATACACGTTTTCGAAACAAGTCAAAAGTAGCAACATATAACCAATCAAATAGTTGGTCCCTGGCGATCAACCAATCAGCAATCCATAAATCTACTTCAAGTCTTTGTTTAAATAGTTTTATGAGCAGGACAAGGGTTAACCGATGAAAAACAGTTATCAAGCTCCTATGTCAGAGAAGGAAGGTCCCTTTGCACGTGCGGGGGATCAATTGCCTTTAGCTGTACTCACCACATCAGTCATGGAATTGCAATTTGACAAATCTTGAGAATCATTTGCCTTCAAAGATAACTCAAACCACGTCGTAAGGTTGTGGTGTTGCTGTGCGCCCTTGCTTCGATACCGTGGTGAATCGCAGTGAGCAGGTTCGTCATCATGAGAACAATTACTATCAGCATCGCTGTCCTTGCTGATATCCACCTCCAGGTAGCTCCATTTCAGATTCTGGCGAGGTGTGCTGCTGCCACTTCTGTCGATCGGAGCAGCGTCATTGCTGCTTATGAGGTCCACCAGAGATGCATCGTGTCCATCTATGTCATCCCCATCTTTCATTGTCTCTGTATTTGTCATAACGGAAGGATTATCCATCTGCTCGTTAAAATTACCAGAGGTTATGTCTGAAGGCTCACTATGCCTTTCATAATTGCCTCCGTTGGGTAATTGTCCTTGAAATGCTTTTGAGTTAGCGGAGCTAGTCAATTCACTTGTAGAATCTTCCGCTGTCTGTTTTTCAGTACTCTGATAGAAGTCATCGCCACGCCTGGCTTCCGTAGGAATAATTGGCAGTCCGGCTGCCTTGGCTGATTCTACAGTGTGTCGGTCAGGTGTTATAAAACTGCCACGCATCAACTGATCATCCTCTTCGTTTTCTTCACAAGGCCTTGGTCCAAGCGATGTCAACGAGTAACCAAAGTCCCGCGACATGGTAACACTTGATAAGATGGCATCATGTGATGTTGTAGTGTCGCTGATCTCGCTTGTTGTTTGCGTAGATTCAAACGAATACAAAGACGGAGATGTCGGCTCGCTCGTTTCAGTAATGGTAGAGAGGCCATCGTCATCCTGGGAGCTTGTTGGAATGCTGTTCAACACCAAGGAATCTGTGACCTTGGACGTAGCATCACTAAAATTGACACTATCCACAGACGCATTACTCCCGGAAAATGAAAATCCGTAAATATCGTCTTCCTCAAATTGAGGTTGAACAACCTCTTCTTGATGGTCCCATTGTCTTCTGTTATTGTTTTTATTTCCGGATGACAATACGTCATTCGCTGCCCTGAATTGGCTTTCGTCTGTGATTGTCGGCACCATATTAATTGACTTTAACAATGACGCATCCACGTGTGGGGTATTTTTGGCAGCTGTATCTGCAAACATCATCATTGTCATCATTTTAATTTATTAATTTATTTATACTAGAATTCTACTACAGAGTTATAAACAATAGTATAGTTGCCATTATGGCACGTTCTTAGAATGCCACGGAAGTAAGAAAAGGAAGAACTAGCATTTAGACAGTCAAAATAAATTGTAATAAATAGGGCCTTTGAATGACACCACTTGTCAACTTTTTACTAGATTACTACAGTATAACCCGTTTAAGCACAAATCGGATAAGCGAAAATCCTGTTTATCTGCAAACAACTTGCTATGTACCGATTTTATTGCGTACAGTACAAACTCTCTTAATCGATTCCTGACAAGTGAAATTCCGGATAAGAGCAAAGGAAATCGTTGGCAAATTACTATTGCGCTTAAGCGGGTTATACTGTAACTAATGCTAATGTTATTACTCAATACTTATAAAGCTAAAATACAACCTTTCTTTGCATCAATTAAGCACTTTTGATCTATTGTTGTTAATAGCGGTAGTGCGGTATGCCATTGTGACCGCTGCTGTCAGAATCTGACTTCGTGAGGTCGAATGAATTTTCCATAATGGGCCCGCAAAGTGAGAATTTGAATTCCGATGGCCCCCCGCACGGATTTCTGTTTTCATCGCGGATTGGGTAATTCATGTGTGAACTTCAACGTGGGCAAGTTAATTTTTGCATCAGAAAACAATAACCCCTTCAAATCGCCATTCAAATGCATTACCAGGGGCCATTCTTGCTTGCCGCCATTGTCGTCGAATGCCCTTCCAGCTAAAGATTGCTGCAGTGTTATGAGTTGTTTTGCAAGAATGGAAGGAGAAAAATATAATTTAATTTATCCTATGGACTGTGGTACTATTTGTGTTTTGTTGGACCGAAGACTTGAACCATTTTGGGCTAAACGGCTTGCGTTAATGTGAGTTTGTTGTAGCTGGTTTGAGCGCTGTCCCTAACCATGGACGCGAGCCGCTCTCCAACTCAAAACATTTGGAAGTTTAGAGTCTGCAAGAAAGTATCTGCTATTCGGCTGGGCTTCACTATTTTGTGAAGTTATGACTCGAGACAGATAAGTGGACTGGTCTATCGATTATGATGGCCTTGGATGTTTGCATTAATCCTTCGGCTTTCCAAACTAAAGAATCGAGGAGCAGAAATCGACAACGTCACTGTTCGTTTCGTAACCTCAGTCTGTGTCGGCCTTTCCTGCAAAGCGATGTTGTTAACCGCCTGCTACAAACTATCAACCAATCGCTATACCCAGAAATAGAGAAAGAAATTGGCTGTTTTGTTTGCAAGATTCAAGGACCAAGAAGGTAAGCCTCGCTTGGTGATTCGTACTGAATTGTGTCAGCATTCTAGGTATTGAACGTGTTGCTCGACCTTATTATAAGGTGAAGTCGACGATGGTATTTGTTTGGATTGTCACCAATTGTATCAGACCGGCAAAACGAAAAAATGTTGTGTATGTTCAGTATTGCAGACGGCCTGTTTTGCAATCATTATGTTTGTTTACATTTTGCAGGAAGTTGTTATTCAACGCGAAAAAGTGGCCTTCCTGGAATTATCGGCTGTGCCAGCTTGTCTGGAAAGGCAAGGACAGGCTGCTTCAGGAATATTGCAATAGATTGTGTAAAGACATAGTTCATGGACGTTTAGACACCGCGTGTTTCATCTGTCTTTAGCTCTGAAAATAATTACCTCTGTAAATTGTAACCAGCAAGTTTAGTGTTTTGTACTGCATTTCTGTGTGTTGTTCAACCCCCCGAAAAGGTCAGAAGGTCATTAAATTTCACCCCAGATGAATGCCTGATAGATTCGCAATGTTTTATTTTGTAATTGTATAAGTTTTCATTGGAAATGGTTGCTCAATAATATCCCGTTGCTAAGGTGTCTTTCTTGGAAAGTGTGTTCTCAACTTCGACGCTCGTTTTCTCCGAAGTTGAGTTTTCGATTTCCGTCGCAAGTAGATTTGCATTTTTCTTTGTAAAATATGCTATACTCATC
>OFHS01004123.1:0-14795 GCA_900245855.1 Calvadosia cruxmelitensis | reverse complement strand
GTTCTCCCAAAGTCACTCGTGTTTGGAAATCCAATCCAAACATAGAAATCCATGTGGTAAATCCTTATTACACCGTTTTATTGCTATTTAACTTTGATATAATGTGTTCAAATGTTGTCTATCCTCAGGACTTGCCCATCTGCACCTTTTTGTGTGCTGTTGTTTTGTGGGTTGTCCGTCTTGTTCCCAATATGCAAGTGCTTATGGTTGGCAATGGCATTTGCATAGGATGGGTGTATCTGCGCTTCTATCAACCGCATGGCAAAGGCATCAGAGGAGACATGAGTGACACCTTTGAATTTGCATGTTTATTCCCAAGTCCACTGAGGTATTGTTGAACGCTGGTAGAACATTCTAGAATAGTGTTGCATCATTTATTCTAAAACAAACGCTGAGCTAGTGATTGATGAGCTTGTGCCAACAGCATGCGACTTGCTTGGTTTTCATTTGAAGCAGGAGTTCCCATCAATCACCTTCAGTTAAGCTACCTGTGATGAGCTTCTGATGTGTCACCATGTTGAATTTTCGAGAGAAACAGATGATAAATCTATCTCAAAAAGTTCAGCAAAGTATGTGGATCCTAAAATAAGTAAAGCTGTCTCACCATAATTATGGGCAATAGTCTTAATGTGAGTGCGGACCAATGCCACCACGTATTACCGTACGCAGTACTTTGAATTGATGATATCAGTAGCGTTTGTGCCAGTTTTTCAGTAAATTTATAAAATGGCTTTGGCTGAGTTGGCCATTGTGTTTTATGATGCGGATGTCTTGTTGATTTTGCAGGCCAGTCATCCGTGTCATTTCGACAGTCACATTCAAAGTCATGCTGAAGATTGGCATTTGCAAGTCACCTGTCAGGACGTATGATGTTGGCGCTCCTTCGTCAATCACCATTAGCTTACCAGGTTCTGATCCCACTGACGCAGAGCGACGTAGGTAGGAAGATTGTTCTGGTAATGCATTTTAAATCACTGATTTATATTTCAATAAGATGGCACTTGCCTTGAGGTAAGCATCTTATGTTCCATCGGCAGCAAGGACAATTGTAATGGCGTATTTGTTCTATTGGTTGTTTAGAAAGAAAGCTCTTCGTGCTTTGAACGATCGCCTCAGCAGACAGCAGAAAGCAAGTAAAGAGGAGAATGACCATTGGCCAACCATTGAAGATGAAATTGACAAAATTAAATCAGATAGCAGCAGTTCAGAAGAGAAGGACACTGAATCACTTGACAACCAATCTATCCCGGACTCTGCTGCCAAGGTGGTAGACAACACGCAGGCGGAAACGACTTGAAGATTGACTCATGCATCCAGATACATTCTTACATTTGATAATGACTCAGAATGCTGCAGCTGGGGCATCATTACGTTCCATAGGCCTATCCCCATAGAAGCAACCGTCGGACATTCAGGCTTCTGTTAGTCTCGTGCACTGCACTTGTTATAGACATCTCGCATGGCGAGCTAAAGACGCCAATGTCGTGTTGAACGCTTACCCAAAGTGTGGTGTGCAGAAATTGTATTTATTTATTTTGTAATTGTAGGTTTTAGTTTCAGATGAGAATGAGAATGCATTCAATAGCTTGTTGTGCAGAAGGAATTACATAGCTTCACCTGACATTGCTTCTTGCTGTTGTTGTATGATCAGTTGCCAGTTAATGAACATGATGTGTTGATGGTTTGACCATTGCCTTTGCCTAATGACAGCAGGATGAATTCGTTGGCTTATCATACAGCCCTTGTCTAGGGACATGACTCTCTACTTTGTTGTATGCCTTTTGTTCAAGCAAAGATGAACATATAATTTAGTGTCTATAAATAAGTCTTGCGGCTTGTATGCTGTGTATACTGTAACTCGTATCTGAAGGCATTTACCAAACATGATGGGTTATCAAGCCATTAACTGAAGTGACTTTAAAAGCCAGTGTCTTTGTTGTGAGGGTAACTAATTCATAATCAGTTAGCTATTTTAACTTTACTTGGTGCAGTATCGGTTGTCTAGACGACGACATTTAATTTGTTCAGTCACTCGTGTTGGTATTCCGTCAGCCTCGTTCGCTTCTAGGTTTCGATATCTAAAATGGCGGGCGACACGAAGCAGTTGGACCAGAGCCTTTTATATCGAAGGCTCTGAGTTGGACCTCAAAGGTGGCGGTAGAACAACATCCCTTGGACTTTGTAATGAATGATTGGACAGGAGTCCTGCTCGATCCAACATGACTGAAATAGTCCAAGTCATACTGGAACGACAGATTGGTTTGCGTCGACGGAAATGCAATGCAGAAATCACGAAGTATCTGGATGATAAAACGGCTAAGTCCAGTCGCTTGAACACGGTGTGTGAACGTTCATGTCGCTCCAGACGAGTTAAACTCAAGTGCTGGCGTTTAAAGAGATTAATGAAGTCTATTGTACATCTATATTCAATTCCTATGTGGTTTTTTCATCTGTTTAAGTTGGTTTGCTTCTCCCTGTGACCCTGTTTGTGTTGTTGCATGCAGGCCTTTCCCACTCCACCCTCTGCCCGATGTTGCTTCTTGGTGTCCTTTAGTGCTGATTTGTAAGTGTCACTTGATTAGAAAATAAATATGCAATTAAAGTAGTATAACCTACATAGATACGTTCTAACAAATTGTTTGCATTCCTCGTGTTTCTGTTGTAGTTTCTTTCTACTATATGTGCGTGTCGATACACGATACTTGATGCTAGAATTGAAAGCAGTTTCATCATCATCATCATCATCATCATTTATTCAATGGTGTCAAACGGACAACAACGGTGCTGTGTACTTTTTGTCTTACTTTGTGAGGGATCAGAGATTTAATATCATTTACAAGCAAACCAGGTATGGCATATTCGAAAATTAAGTTTACCGATGCGGTGAGCAACTACAGCAGATATGATGGTGTGAAAGAGTGATGAAGGTGCTTTGAGACTATCGTAGCTATCGAGGAGATGAGCGACATGGACAAGGCGTTATAGGTGCCGTTGCTATTGCCAAGAAGGATGTTGCGCTTGTTAAGGCCAGCATGTTGACAGCGTTTTCTTTTTTTATGAGTTTTAATCTGCTTCGTACCAGGACGTATAAGCAAGATGAGAACATAGATTTCCTCTTTTATGGATTTTCAGTGTTTGAGTGAGTTAGCATGCATTGAGGCAGTGTCTGTTGCGTTTGTGGTTGGATTGCCCGCGTGTATTGGAACACAATTGCGGACCATGGTTGATCCGTCAGCCAGCGAGCTCGTTGGACTGGCAAGGGTTTTGCTGGAGGTGTGCCACAGTGATGAAATTGTGGCCATCATATCTTATCAAGAAACCATTGTAAGTAAAGCGCCATCCCGTGATAAACGGAGAGCATGCTACTCCTACAGATTGGTCATTTCGTGTGGGCATGTCCAAGTTGCCCCCCCAAAAAATGGAAGAATACCAATGCCAAAGTTACTTGCCAATCATGCGCGCATACCAGCTACAGCACACCAGACTACTGACACCCAGTGGAAAACGAGAGTGCTGTATGGTGAATGCTATACAAGAGACGGCACCATCGTAGTAACATGGCTGGTCATCAAGAACATTTTAATGGACAAACAATTGTGGCGTGGGTTGATTGATGCTGGCTGCACAGTTACATTAATGTACCATCGTGTGACAAATAATCGGGAGGTGAAGACAGAAAGCAATCGTTGCATCGTGATGATGGATGGCAGTTTCTTGTCTGCATTGGGGATTGTCACACTAGCTCTTGTTATGCAATTGTATGTCTATGAGTCTACATGTTAAGCCTCTGAAATCTGAATGCTGAAGAGAAGGCCTAAAACTGCAGTCAGCTGTCTGTATGGTAAGCACCAAGAGGCACGAGTAACCTAACAAAGAATGTTATTGAACGTAACAGTTCTTAATTAGTCTGCCATGCCAAGTACCATGATCAGATGTAATCAGTATTAGCCTATGCAGAGCAGAGACTCCTAGGAAGAATAAATTTACATTAGTAAACATCTTGATCTGGCTAGCAGCAAGATGTGTTCGACTGGCATTTGATTTTTTACTTTGAAATTAATATAAGATAAAACTGTAAACTGTGAAATTAAGGAACTTCAACGGCAGTACGTTTGTAACCTCGGCAAGGATGGGATAGTATCTTGGGTTAAATGTACAGTGGTTTGTTTGTGGTCCACGTGCACTGTACCGTGTTGGCCATTTGTTCATTTGTGAATGTCTGTTTATGTGGTAAACACCTGGTCATTCCAAGCTTGTTTAGGCTGTGTGTTTGTCCCCAGGGCTCTGTTGGCCTCCACTCATGGCGACCATTCAATCAGTGTGTTCAACAGCAACAGTGGTAAACTTGTGAAGCAGCTCGTTGGACATAAGCGCACTCCATGGTGCTTGGCCTTTCACCCATATCTCTCAAATATTTTGGCTTCTGGCTGTCTTGGCGGTGAAGTGCGCATCTGGGATGTTAAGGTTGGTTCAAATTAGACCAGCCCTGCATTCGACGTAATCAATAAATGTATTTAGCCTTTGTATTTCTGAATGGATATTATTATAAGTTGGACGTTTGGCATTTCATAACATGAAGCAATTGTTTTGCTTTTAGTTACTACGAACGATTCCAATGTAAGATATTGTTTCTCTCTAGACAAACGCCTGCTGCGCTTATTCTCCTTGTGGTAACCATGTAGTCACATCCATTGCATTTCATCCCCATGACGATGTGCTAGCCATTGGCTCACAGAATGTGTTGACTCTCTGGAATTGGCAAGATGCCACTGTCGTTAGACAGTTTTCAACGCGGAAGGTCCAAGAAGGCGTTAGGTTGGTTGTTGTTTGCTTCTTGCTCTTGTCGGTGATCGTTCTGTGTGGCATTTTGACCTCCCTGTCAATTGTCACCATTTTGTTCAAATTGTTACATGATATGTTACATAGCAGTCTGTTTTAATGGTAGTCACCATGATGAGGAATGCTTCCTTCTTTGTAGAATGGTAAAGTTTCATCCACTGGGCGACTGGCTGTTGACCGGCGTTACTAATCTCCCATCTGAGCGGCACTATGGTGTAAGTATATTGAAATTGCTTCCAGTGGTTGGTGCATCTTACTCTCTATCACTGGACAGTGGACACCTAGAACTGACGTCAGCCCTTTGTCATGTTTGCACCATGTCTATTCTAAGCTTTGATGTTCTCCATTGCAGCCAATGTTTCTTGAAGTTCCAAGTGCCAGGTAAATGTTCTTTTTGTCAAATTGTTACATTTTTTCTGTTAGGCCTAGAATTATCATTGTGTTTGATTTATAACTTCAAAATCGCGTTGCTATGTGCTATGATGTGATAATGGCTCAGTGTCCACTGCCATTTAGGCTGCTGTCTTATTTTTTGGGGCGTAGTATATTGAACATTTGCCACAGGCTGTCACCCATACAGAGACCCATTGCCTTGTTTTCATTCGTAGAGAGCAAGCAGGTGACAATCGCCTAGTCCAGACGGTCAGTTGCGTGACTCTGCGTCCTGGCAGCCTGATGGAAACTGAAGATGAATCGTCCCCTGTAGACGCTTCAAGTCTTGACCACCAAGGACTGGATCTAGTTGGCACAGCCCACAATGCTGACCAGAGTAGTGAATTGGCCGTTGCTGCTTCACATCAGGATTCAAATCCACATTCAAGCTTTGTAGTGGATCCAGTACTGTCAGCAGAAATAGAAGCAGACGACCGTGCAAATCCATCAAGAACGGTGACGTCAGATGCCAATACAAGTGGCAACCCAGACCCTCTTGGGGACTCAGATTTGCAGCTGCCAGTAATCACGCAAAGCAATGCATTGTCAGCAACAGTGCAACCAAACGATGGTGCCGAAGGACCATCGTATCAATCTGAGATGTGGAGTTTGAACTTAGGAGCACGGAGCAGTTCTGTGCATGCTGCTCGTGGTGCAGGGGTGGAGTTAGCCGTGACTGGAAGTGACAGTGATGACGATACATCAACTACTATCCCTGTACACAGCTTCATATCGCACCCACGGAGGGTGCCCACAACACAGCCGGCCACCACCTCATCACTAGACTCTCACAGTGTTGCTACTGCAACAGCAAGGACGTCACGGCATGTGCACACTGCCATTGTCATATCTAGTCGCGATTATAGCGAACGCCAGTTGGCATTGAGGACGGCTGTCAACCGTGCCATTGCAAGTGCTTTTACCAGCAATGGCGAAGGGGCGGTGGCCTGCAACATTATCAACACGACACAACGGCTGCAAATGTGGAAGTTACGCCAGTTTGAATCAATTGATTTGAAAGATCGTGAGTCATCCAGTCATTAATGTGGAATGAGTAAGTCCTTTTTCATTGAGATGGACTACGACTGATGACGTTGTCTGTTGCAGGGACAAGGGGTCTGGTTGTGCCTGCCTGCAAACTACACAATGACTCCAGTCTTGACATTTCTACCGATGGCACTGTCCTTGCAACATTCCTACCCAGTCCTCTTGGCTTTCCTGACGATGGACAGCTCAGTCTCATATCATTGATGCCCAGCTCCTTAGGCCAGTGCCTGTACAAGCGGCGCTATGGTACGTTACCATGACCACAGGTAGCCACGGCTTGATAGATATTCTAAAGCACTTAGGTGCCTAACTTTGTGTGCACTACCCTCTGCAGCTTCATGAACTCTGCGGTTGTAATGTGGTTAGGAGACTGGCACATTAGGTTTTAGTTTACTGTTTTAAGCTCCCCCTGAGTTGCTTCTTTTCTTTTTGGCAGCTACTATTTTCATTAAGAAGAGACTGTGTTTGAAGTTGTGTGTTCAATGGCTTTTTAATGTTAATTATTTGTGTTGTGCTTTGTAGGGCCCAATGCCGTTTCTGTCAGCATCTCTCCATCTAAGCAGTATGCCCTTGTTGGCCTTGCTTCAAAACGTCTCATGTGGCAGATCATGGATAAACAGGTAATTTGGTGGCCTCATCATCAATAGGAACAAAGAAATGGAACTCATGTCAGTACGATGCAGTCGTCACATTGCAAATTAAACGAATTAATTATTGTCTATTAAATGTTTGTTTGCTATTAATTTGTCAGCCCTCAATACAATGTAAGGGCCACCAGGGGACCGTTACGTCCCCTGTTCATTCTGAATGTTGATGGTTTCTCTCACAGCTCATGGGGCAAGTTGTTCGACTACCAACTGAGACGGAGAAGCCAGTAATTGACGATTGCAACAAGGTAGCTTCTGTGGTTCAGTCGTCTTCCATTGTCAGCGATGTTTAGAGTTATGATGCAATGTGTCTCTTGTGCTTTCTCGTTTGCATTTGATACCTCTGCTCAATTTGTTACTCTTTACTACAATTAACTCAGCCAATAATGATTTGCTGAGGACTGCTCAAATTTAACCAAGATTGCCAGAAGCTGATATTGACAAAACAAAGCGAAGAAAGTGACATTCTTCTATAGTTTTGTTTTTTTTTACAAAGAAAGTTGTTACGAAGGATAAACAATCAAAAATTGGTATGAAATCACTGCTCATGTGACACAGCTTCTTTGGCTGCTAGTCACTGCAAACAGAATGACGGCACTGGACGCTAACAAGTGAAAACCTTCATTTATCGAATCGATATTGTGGAAAATTATCTGGAAGTGGTTGCAATCTGATATTGAAGAATGAAGGTTGTTGGAGGACCAAAAGTGCATTTGATATAGACGAAAATCCGTTAATGGTGATACCGGTATTAACGGATAGATTAAACAGAAACAAACCGTAAAATTATTGGGACTGCAAAAATTTGACTTTTTGGTGAAACATTGATAATGCCGATACCGTCACTAGGGGAGTTGACTGATTGACAGTAGCACATGAAAGTAATGACAGTGTTGGCATAGTAGTTGCTGTGAATGTGTGGATAATAAGATGTAGATATTAAACAGATGTTGATATTTAATTCAATCTTCTTAGCATATTGGAACCAAACGCTAATTACGACCGCGCCTCTCTTAAAAGTGTTTGATTTCTTGTTGATTAGCCCGTCTTCAGCGTTGTTCATGGCTGTAATGGCAACGAGCGCTATCACTTGAGTGTCAATACAGCACGCTTTCATCCGCTGGCTGGCAGTGGCTTCTTTTATGGAACAAACCGCGGTCATATTCAACACTGTCAAGTCAGGTGCGTCATTGTCTGCTTGGCTGTCTTTGTCATCATGACGCAGGTTGAGCACGGCAGAAGCGCTGTGAAACATGAATGGTGTTATGATTTACTGATGGCATCTTTTTCTGACGTACTCTAGGCTGCGGCATGGAAGCGAGCAAGATAAATCGTGACAACTGCAACAAGACGGTTGTTTCCATGGCGCAAAACATCTCATACAGGAGATTCTATTCAATTGAGAACAAACGGGATTTTAAGTCATTCAAGACTGTTATTATTGCCGACATTGATTGGTTTTATGTATAGAATGTGTGATTGCATTCATCCAAAACATGGTCCTTGCCCAGTAAAAATAATTCTTCCATTACTATTATGACTGGCATGCAGTTGTATCATGTCGCCATGACAATGTGGCCGATGTATATCTAGTAGTGATAAATCCTTTGCCAATGGCTGCATGCTATCAACTTGGAAAGGAGGCTTGTAAATTATATAATAGTAATTACTCGGCTTGTATCTTTAATTCCAATGGAAATTCATTGGACTATGAGCTATTGTTTCAAAGGCTAACAAACGCTGTGTTTCATTTGTACAGCTTTATGTGAAGTGTGAAGATCTTGCATCTATAATCCGTATTAATTAACTGCAGAAGCTAATCACACCAATTGAGCAGCAGCATGCCATATGGTATTATCATTCTTTGCACCACGTGCTCCAACTGCTAGTTATGTCCATCACAAATCCATCTAGTCCTTCTTCCTCTTTTTATTGGCATCTTTGATGATGATGACACCAATGAACATACCTTACAGAAATGAAACATTTCATCAGATGTCTGTGTGTTAAAGAGAGTGAAAGCCGTACATCAGAACAGCATTGTTGATTGCAAGGTAGGCCTAGCTGATGATCATACCTGCGGCCGTCATAACTAGCAATGCAGCGATGGCAGGCAGCAATACGGCATACATTGGTGAGGGGAAATAATTATGTAACTGGTGCTGCGGTTCAACAAATGGCTGAAATGGAATGAAATCACATCAATGTAATTATTAGAATCACGGATGGGTGGGATATCAATGGCAATAAGACATGCTTCTGAACGGGTAGTCGTCAGCCAAGCCCACATGCAATGCAACCTAAGATCAATGCCTCCAGAGGTTGTAAATTAATTCTCCGCCAGGCACCATTACAACATTTACTGCAAATCTTATTTATCAAATCGATGTCTCAGATTGCATACATAAATCTGTAATATGAGCAATGATGATGTCCTTACCAATACAATCACCCAGAGGGTGTAATAAGTGAATATAACGGTTCCCATCACCATCAGGCCACACCCGGCCAATTGATCGAGCAGTTTCGCCTAAAACAACATCCAATGGAAGGCAGCAGAGAAAATCAGTAACTCATCAAATGCCAGGTTCATCCAATTAGCAACAAGAGACAGCACAGTTGTAATATCATGACAATATAATAAATATAATACAACTAGTGTCTTTATGATACCATAGTTTTCCTTATTATTTGTGTGGAATGGAACTCCTGCATGATACTTGGAATTAGATCCAAAACGTGCTGTTTGGCAATCAACTTAGATACAACGTCACATTTAAACAACACAATTACTATTATATTTATAGAACAATCTCAGGTCCAATCACAAAGACTGTCGGACATTATACACAACATATTTTAAACATCACTATGATTCAGCAAGCTTCCAGGTCGCGTTCCAAGTTCCCCAAGAAAGATCTAAGTAACATAATGATAGATGGAAGAGGTTTCTTCACTAGTGTTCAGCAAAGTAGATTAAGTAGATTAGAAAAGTAAATCTGTTTGAGATTACTTGTCTCAAAAAAGTAAAGTAGTTTTACAATGAAATCAACAGTATGTATACACTATATAGTAAAGAAACATTTTTATTGTTATACTATGCTGTTATAGCCACAGCCCTAGGCAGCATGTTGTTCACAGCATTGGAGGATACCGCTATACCGGTAGATCAAGCTCCTGCTAGCTGCTGACATTTGTGGTCAGTTGGTCATGAGAGAGAGTTCATCTGTTTATTTCACCTTTAACAAGGTAGACAATTTGGTACAATACTACATAATGTGAATATACAATAATGATATAATGTGATGTGAGTTGCTCTCTTTATGATATGGTTTATTAATCTAGCTATTTATTTACTTTTCAGTTTCATTTTCTATTTTCTTCACGTATCCAACATAAGAAACAATATTTATACAGCGCATGATATGGTAGCGATCGACAGCACATTGATTACATCGGTCATGAGAGAGAGAGAGATAGTAGTATATTTGCAGACATATAAACAGCGTTTACAGTGATAAGACTATGAGTAAGTATTGCTAAAATTTAGACTATTTAAGGACATGATTTCAACTTCAGCTTACTGTTTCTTGATTACTGTTTCTTACTGTTTCGTCATGCATCTATGCCAATGTGCAGTGCTAGCCAGTAGGCCTAACGAAGTAATTCTAGTTAGTTACTTTACTTAAGTTGAATAAAAGTAACTTTCTAGTAACGAAGTTACGTTTTCTGGGATTTCTTTTCTCAGTACGTTTCTGAATTTTTTGCTAGAAAATTACTTTTTTACTTGGTTACTTTTGAGTGCCACCAGAAAAGTAGTTTTTCTTGTTACTGAACGACACAGTACATGCCTTGAATGTGAGCAAAGGGATTTTGTAGTAGAATAAACATGAGACTGTAAGAGGAGCAAGCTGAGAGCAAGTTGAGTCGAGAGACAAGTACTGTATTAGAACTGAACAAAGGGACAAAGAGACTGGAATAGAACGCGTCTGATTATACGATGCAATCGTGATCATGTTGCATTCCTACTAAACCACTACATGCCCTCCTTAACTTGTAGTACACCACCTTGCTGTCCTACAGTTAGATACCCAGTCTTAGCGGAGCATGACGGTTTCAATGACTTCTCTGTGGTGATACTGTGGCATCAAGCTGCTGTGCAATGTTGTCCAACCCTTGGCTTGGCACTGTATGATCACCCTCCTGCTCCTCGTCATTGAGTGACCTCGCTGTCGGATGATGCCCCGAGATCTTTCTTGCCAGCATGGAAATGGCGCAGGAAACGAGGGTTGCGCCAATACAGTCGTCCAGTTTCTGTCTTGACCAAGAAACTTCTCTGCCGTGGGTATTGCTTGACAATCTCAGCGACTAAATCTCAGTGTCTGGTTGACGGGTTCTGTACGTGGACAATATCCCCAACTGCAAGAGGTGGGAAAGTACGGGCATGCTTATCGGCCCAGCCCTATTATTAATTTCAGTGTTGGGGGTAGGGTTTTGTGGAAAGCAGTTGCGACGGGGGCAGAAATAACATACTCTGCAGACTGGCAATCAAGCATGCACCAAGTATATTATGGCCACATTGCTGGTAACTACTTTACCAAAAGCAAACACAGTCACATAAAGTTAATGCAGAAGTAGTAGTGGAGCAAATTGCAAGCTCCTCTGAAGAGACATCACTGCGACAGCGCAAAGGGAGTATTTCCAGCCGTAATTAACGGAGGAATGCATTGTTGTCGTCGAGAGCAACTAGTTACATTCAGTAAATGTTATCTATATCTAGTAACTGTAGCATACCTACTTACTTGCGATATGTCTTGCCTTCAGTCTACTAAACTACTTTCAGGGGTGTAAAAACTAATAAAAAACTTGGTTCGCTAACGCTAATGCTAATTTGCTAAAAATTAGTTCGCTAAAACTGAAGCTAATTGATTTGAAAAATAAGTTGGCTAAAACTAAAAACTAAATGTTCAAAAAATTAGTTTTCGCTAAAAAACTGAAAACTAATTCTCACACATTTTATAAAAGGGAAGAGGAAATTTGCAAGCGAGTTCGATGCCAGTATTTATCTTCCTTCAAATTTGTAAGAGGATCAGGCTAAGGCCAAAAGTTGTCCAAAGGATTACCTGTTGCAGATTTAGACAAATTGATCTACCACTCTATAGGCATGTGGCAAGTTTTGTCTGCTGGGTTGTACTACTGGCTGATTTATATAGGCTGTCACATGTTCCAATGTCCAATGTTGATAGTATTGACAGCAATCAACAATCAAATTACTTGCGCATTTTGCTTACTGTACTCAATGAAAAATGAGACATGCGAAGGATGCGACACTGGAAAGGATAGCTCCTCTTAGGGAGACACCTTCTTAACAGCAGAATAACAAATAGATGTACACCATACTGCATTCCGTATTTCTCTCAATTCAACTGTTTTCAGGAAAACCCATTTGTCCAGTTTGCAGAGTATGGCACTTCTCGCCGAGATCTCAGGGCCGGCAGAGCCCAAAATGTCCAGGGGCAGGAGCGCAATTGCAACAAAATATCACTCAGGGGCACTCTTCAGGGGCGAAAATTAAATAAATAATAAGCATTTATCGCACAGCAGCCGTGGGATATGGACATTTATCACACGAGAGAAGCGTAGTGAGACATGAGAAAGGCATCAGAAAATCACGAGCCGCAGGCCATGGTAACAATGCGATATTTATAGATTTAATCGCATTTTATATTAGTCATATTTTGATGAACACTGATATTCTCCTGTTTTCGTGACGTCATTCAACGGAAGTGGATTGAGAGCCAATTCAAAAACTCGAATTCAAACCGCGTAAATGTTATGATTTTATGAATAAAGAATGAAAGACACAACGGGCGATTGGAAATCAGAGCGAAACGTAAACTAAATGTTCGCAGACCATCGCTCTATGTACATCTATGGAAATCTGAACATTGTCCCATTTGGATCAATGGTTGTAAATGTTGACATTGACATTGGCGATGGAGCAATTTGAAAACAAATTGGGAACGACAGCGACTGCACTATTCATGTCAACTTCTTGCAGAACCTGCCTCGTGGTGGTTTGCTGAAGAATGTCGGTGGTACCTGGACGACGTTCAAGGGCATTTGTGAGGACATCGCTGCAAGATTTGAGCTGTTCAGAAGATGGTCTTTGATTGTAATTTGCAATATATGCTTCACTTCGGTGTCCTGATATGGACATGATGTGCCTTGAACTCAGACTAGCGTTGGACCACAACGTGATGGACGTGGCCCTGACGCAGTGGTTTGTGTACACCTGAGAAAGGTCGGCTTCCTTGCTCAGTGACTTCATCAGGCCGCTCAGTTTATTTATTCCCAGCGGCCTGTTCTCGTACCATATTGTGTTTGCTGGTGACCAATTTCTTTTGGGATACTGAAACAATTTGTCACAGGCTGGATTCAATTTAGTCAAATACAACTTCAGACCTGTGAAACCGTCGTTACTACCGTCGCTTTTATACATTCTTCCAAGGCTCTCAAATGACTCTTTGTCGTTAATTCCTCCTTGGTGGTTTTTGGTTACTTCTGCATGGCTCATTGTTACGTATTCCTTGCCTTCTTGGTCTGTTGCAAACGTGAAACTGTTCTTCGTCAGGGCATGCAGTCCTTCAAGCCCTCTTCTACATCAATACAGCAATGTATGGAACCAAACATTTTGCTGCAATGTTGTTGGACCATCAAGGCTTAAAGCAGATGATCTTTTCAATTTGGAGAGGTCCTCAATTTCAAGTGGAGACTTGTGATTAACAACTTCCTTGCCCTGTTGCTTCAGAGGCTTTATTTTTGCATTTAAAATGCGGTTCGAGCTGGCGAAGGACGAATCCGTAGAGAGTTTTATGGTCTTATTGTGTGGCGGTGAGTTCAGGTAGCGCTCAATGCCATGCCTTAGTGATATAAGTGTCGACTTGCTGTAGTCGCTTCCATCGCGGTTTTTAACCTCGGCATAAAAGTGTTGCAGAGCCTTGTCCAGGGTTTCCTTATCCATGGACTCAATTGCCTGTTGGACTCGAGTTGCAGCCCAGTCTGTAGCAAAAAATTAAAACAATAATTACTTTAGAATGTAAACACCGCAATTGTTTGTGTTTCATAACGTAGCAATAAAAATATGTACCTTTATAAATTCGTATCATGCAGTTTGTTGAACGTTTCGTATTTTTTGCTTCTACTGACAAAAAGCAAGTTGTCTAGGTCCTCTGCCGTCGTTGCTTCCGCAAACCTTTCTGAGCCAGCGCTTCTAGTGTCACATTGCGGTAGCTGTCAATCCGAGTCCGAAGTCAAAGCTAGGAGCCACGGTTTCCTGCGCCATTTTGCAAATTTGTTTGACAACATTTCTGTGCAATATCGAGTTCTATTGTCATACCTCTTAACCAATCAGATTGCGAGAATCCAAAATGCTATGTTATAAATCAAAATAAACTGCAAAATAAATAAAACTAGCTTGTCCGCGCTGCTGTCGCAGCTGCGTCCAGCATCGTTGCTTCGCATTTGGATGGATGTTAAAATTAGTCCTATCTAAATCACAGTTCTCAGTACCCATAAAGCAGCAGTATCAAATGCTGCGTCGAATGCTGCCTATTGTTTCTCAGCTCAGCTACGGCTCCCATGAGACTGAAATCGATCCTTTCTAGTCATTCGAGCGCAACAGTTTGCAAAGCGCACAGCAAATTAAGGTGCCCATCCTACAGCGATAATTTCGTCAAACTTGCAGAAAACATAGCTCGGTTCCAGGGGTGGATCCAGACCAGGTTCTCTGGTTTCCAGAACTCAGTCAAAAATATGGTCAACATATTT
>OFHS01004122.1:0-13112 GCA_900245855.1 Calvadosia cruxmelitensis | reverse complement strand
TGGACTTTTTAGATGCTGAATTTCTTGGATGCTGAAATCATATTATTAGATGCTGAAACTATCCGAATAGATGCTGAAAGTAGCCAATTAGATGCGGTTTTTAGACTTTTTAGATGCGGCCTTAATTCGCAGCCATATTATAAGCATTTGCTTCAAATTCCTACACCGTGAGTCAGCTCGTAGAGCATCTATGTTTCATCATTGCTTTAGAAACTGTGTTAAGCTAAGCGGGACAATGCGCAACATACATTGCCAATGAGACAGAGTGAATAAGGAATCTGTTCAATCAATCAATCCATCAATTTATTTGTTTCAACTCGTATTCAACTGAGAGCTAAGTAGCGCTCAGTTGCCAACAGGGGCATGTTTTACAGAATGACAAGTTTGGGCCATAAAGAAAGTTCTAAATTAGGGGGTATATTACAGTATAGTTATAAAGATTTACAATAGGGATATATACAGTAAAATGCTATGCTACAATGATAAAAGAAAGTATCACGCTAATGAACCGCTACTAAAATACAACTTGCCATACTTTAACTAAAATAAGATGTAATATGTTCAGGGCAATACTCTCTCCGAGTCGAAGCAATTTAGATTGGCTTTAAGTTGTTTCTTGCTTCTTGCCGTCAAGATCTTCGGATGGGACGCTGACAATACATTATAGATGTGAGCAGCAGTATCTGTTAAGGTTGACCAGTCGTGTTGGCAGCGATATCAGAGCCTTTGAACTAAGGGATAAAACGATGTCCAAAAAATTCCTGGGCTTTGAAAACTGTACCCAAAATTACATCCCTGCTTGCCTGTCAATAAACCATAATTACACAAAGTGTTTTGCTCATCAGATATTATGTTTTCTAATTGTTTTTTTTCGCAGATATTTGTTTCAAGCTTACAGAATAAAAATGAATAAAGTTAAAAAGACAATAACTAAAAGATATCTAAAGGGAATTAAATTAAAGAATATGCTACGTGATAAACCTAATTGAATATTTAATCATGCATGAGGCTATCGGTTTCACCAAAGGTGCCCATCACCGATGTTGCGTTGCCACGTTGGATGGCAAGGCTAATATTTTGCAACACCTGGGCCTTCAAGCCTGGGCCTGGGCCGAAACTCTGCTCCTTCAATGTGTTTGCCGTCCAGATCCGAACGCCAGTTTTCAAATGATCACCATCCGGATCCTCAGTTTTGCGCAGATTTTATCACAAACGAGGCTAAATCGCTTCTGTTGACTCGTACCATACAGCTACCGAGGTGTGAACTGTCCGACCCCCAACTTGCCACAACCTCAAAAATAATGCCCTTCCAAATGCTTTGCAAAACTCAAAACAGGTAACCTCAGAAATTTAAATGACCTCTGATTACCCAAGTATGAAATATGAAATCATCCTTGGTTTCGGTGCCCACAAGTCTGTTTACAATAATGAACAACATGCGGAGATCAGCATGTTCTACAGTAAGTTACGACCTTTTACTTTTCAGCAGTATGTGAGAGTTGTTGCGATATCATTTGATCGCATACACCGTATATGAGGTACGTTCTTTAAATGGTAAAGGAGCATTTTCACACGCTACCATTTTGAGAGAAGCAATTGCATTACGGGGAAATGTTGATGTCGCTGATTTCGGAATATTGAGAAATCTGGATGCGATACTGATGCAGATTTCTTCAAGCGCCGCTACTTTCATGAAAAGATGTAATTCCATTTAATATATTATTTGTCAGAAACCCAGTCTCTTCTCTACTTCAGGCAATCAACATGTACCACAATGCACTGATCTATTCCATAATGGCAGCTTGCAAAAAGGTATAATAAGGCAGTCCAGATAAACACCAAGGTAAGACAACAGACACACTCTTAATCGTGACGACACACTTTCAAGATGACAAGCACCACATTGGCTAAACAGGAAAGGCACAATGACAAAGAAACAACACGGAAAAGAGATTACAATGTTCACAATAGCGAGGCACATTAACACACACACCAAGAATGAGGAAATAGTCGAATAGATATTTATAGCATGCCACAAACATATCGACTAGAACTCAATGTGGTACGACGTTATTATAAAGAAACAGAGGAACAGAAAAACTGTCGGCGCAGATGTTAAAATGTATTTTTGCTTACAGGTAGATAGAGGTACTTATACAGTAGATAGATAGATGTCAGTATACTTAAGACATATAAACACCTTAATACAGCAATTCAATTTATAACTACTTACTATTTACGTACAATACATATAAAGCAGGTATTTCTTGATGTCTGATACATTAATCAATACATTAACAACTTTGTAAGTTACTACGGACGGATGTTTTGAAAACTACTTTTGAGAACAATTTGTAATCAAAACTTGTTGTACGGATGTACGAATATGTACGAATAAATATGATATGTATGAATTCAAAGGTGGATCCAGGGGGAGTGCACAATTCTGAGGAGAAAAGCAATGGGAACGAAACTTGTGTTAAAAGCAATGGAAGCGAAACCTAATCATCAGAAAATGCTGCTACCATTTTAGGGGCTCTGCCCCGCTGTTGTTGCTTCACAATTTTAAGACTGTAAATACAAATATTGTAGTCATTAAATTTGATAATCGTAAAGATATGCCTGTTTTAGTGGTACAGTCAAATCTGTATTAGCGGCCACCTCTATAGAGCAGCCACCTGTGTATAAAGGCCACTCTTTATAAACCCAAAATGATACTTTTCATAAAAATCAACCTGGACAGAAAGGCCACTTGCCTCTAAAAGTCGTTTTTCTAAGGTCCCTGAAGTGACCGTTATAGACGGGTTTCATTGTAATATTAATTTTTAGCATTGTGAATTTATCGAGGTGAAGTTTCAATCTAGTATCTACAAGTGAAATTTATTTTTCAGTTATTGTATAATAGGCAGTTCATATCATCGGAAACATTCTACAAAAGAATCTTTGCAGTGTAAATCGATCATCTGTCAACTACCATAACGTCATAAATCTGACTTCATTTATAATATTCTTATGTGAATTTCAAACTCTAGAATGCAATGTAAAGCAAGATAAGTCAAACCTGTTTTTGCGGCCACCTCTATAGAGCAGCCACCTGTGTAGAAAGGCCACTCTTCATAAACCCAAAATGACACTTCCTATAGAAATCAACCTGGACAGATAGGCAACCTGTCTCTAAAGGTCGTTTTTCTCAGGTCCCTGGGGTGACCGTTACAGACAGGTTCACTGTATTTCGGTCCCTATCGAGTTTTTTGCTGGATCCGTTCTTGCAACTAATTGTCGCATTACGTATTCTAAACCTCCCACCTCATATTCGTGTTAGCCTCGTATCTGTGTTATTTATGAATTAACCTTTTTGTCTCGTTTCTGTATTTTGTTTGAATGAAGTATCCTGTAAGAGTGTATTCGCTTTTCCACCCGTTACTATTCTCTTGACAATATGTAAATTGGTATCGTATACGATATTGTCTTGTAAACTATTCTGCATAATGATTGTCTATTCTATAAATTGACTTGATATTTGGAAATATGTCAGATGCTCCTGGATAGACAGTACACAACATGTCATTATATAATTATCCATCATTTAGTAGACTTGAAAATTGATTTGTTTTGTACGTACGATGTAAATAAGTATTCAATGTGTTTAACTGGAAGAAGTTAAAGCCTTACTCCCGTTGTACAGTAAAGTAGCTTCTGTTCAGCATCAATTAATTTTGTCAACAGAGTTATTCCTTGGTGGAGCGCACTACCTGAGGCATCTGTGACGGCACAATCGACTAAACAATTCACACACAGCTTAGAACTGATAAACCTGATATCAAGAAACTGATATCAAGAAACCTGAACTGATATCAAGAAACGGTTACTTCTTGTTCTGTAAATAAGGCTTATA
The DNA here is from genome assembly GCA_900245855.1 of Calvadosia cruxmelitensis. Lineage (NCBI taxonomy): Eukaryota > Metazoa > Cnidaria > Staurozoa > Stauromedusae > Kishinouyeidae > Calvadosia > Calvadosia cruxmelitensis. The sequence goes on along the minus strand of OFHS01004122.1, from coordinate 9,217 downwards.
GAAATGTTTGAAATGTAAAATCTAGCCTGTACTATCGTTTATATATCTTTAATAAAACTTCTATCATCATCATCATCATCATCATCAACCTCAAGTCCAAAAGTCTTGCATGCTAGTAACTCGTGAATAATCTTGTTTTCTTAGTTTACATTTGTATTTGGACTTTATGTAAGGGGAACTAAATCTTTCCTTTATTTGCAAGTCATGAATTTTGACAAATAAACATACACACACAGTACACAGAGTCCGTCGTCGTTAGTGTGATACGACACGAATGCACGGTGGAAATGTCACAAGCAAACGCAGAGATAGGGTTAACATTCTATAAAAGTCATTAAAAAGCGTCAATAGACACAAATGGAGAAATAGAGAATCAGACAACCTAAATTTTGTTTCCATCTTTTGCGACACTATTCTAGCAGCAACTTCACAGAATTTATAATGTAGCCTCATTACGAACGTTTTTCATTAGCCGAACAACAATCTTCGACATCAGCGGCGTTATAGTGGTGATCTAGAATGACTCCAGTGAATCACTTCAAAGGATTGAGGCTTCGTTTAAGCAAGAAAATTTCTATTCATTCACAAGAGAAGCTTTAAAGGGACAGAGTGGTGTCCCAAGTTCCAAGTAGGGCTATTTGCTATTTCTCATTGTATCAATGCTTAGCATTCTAGTTGTAGTACTACGGCGAGTGTCCAACTATCATTTCATCAAAGTTCTTTGAAGAACTATTTATCTGCTATTTCTTGCAGTTTCGCTATCACTTGACTTCACCAAACTTGCTACGCCTGCAAGAACTCACAACAGTAGTATTTGTATCGTATTTCATCGTGTTTTATCTTTTCGGCCTCGACGTTCCAAAGGAATTCCATTCCATCGCACATAACTGCTTGCTTGTCAACATCAAAATTCCTCATGTCCACCCATTGGGTGTATCGCGTGGTGCATTTTGGTCCTGCTACCATTCCAGGCCGTCCAGGCATACCTGGTGTGCCACGTGTTCCAGGATCTCCCTGTTTCCCTTGTTCTCCCTTCTTGCCAACTTGTCCCATTGTACCTTTCCAGCCTTTGACTCCCATCAAGCCCTTTGGTCCTTGGACCCCCATTGGCCCAGTCAAGCAGTACTGACCAGTTCTCTGTTTTGCACAAGTCCCTGGGAATCCTTTAGGGCCTTCCTTACCCGGGAGACCCATATCGCCCTGAATGTATAAAAATGCGTAAGAGTTTTTCTAGAAGTCGTACAGAATAAAACATCATACTATGTACAATTTTGATTTGAATTCAATTTGTATTTTACTCACAGTAAAGCCTCGTCGTCCCCGAACTCCTGGATATCCCGGATCCCCCTGACCTCCGGGTTCTCCTTTCTATCAAAGAAAAAGATAGCACACGCGGTTAATAACTAGACGCCTGCACTACAATTCTACTTATGACGATCATAATCTTTGACGTGATGGCCATTACTACAAAGATTGCATCCCAGTGAAGAAAAAGGTATTTACGATGCACGCGCGACTGGGAGGTCTTGGCAACGTCACATCACTTATTCAAGCGGTGAACTGGCTCCCTGGCGGATTGACCATCGCATCGTTTGTTGACGTTCACAAAGGTGTTCCGCAATAAACACGACACATTCCGAATGCACGGACACGGTGATACTATAGGGGGTGACCCTAACAAGGTCTACTGAAAGAATATCTCACTACGAAGACGTGAGCAGAACAAGTTCTATCACTGAAGGCACTTGCTGCGTAATAGATCCACTATAGCACTGGAAACACATTAGCAACGTTTGAACCATTGCATGTCTAGACAAACATATGTTACAAGGATAATATATATAATTGTCAATCAAGGTACGGAAGTAAGCTAATGAAATTACAGCGAGGTTATTTACATGAATGTGAGGATAGAAATCTTGTAAGAAGAGAAAGAAAATTCATTCTATCTGTAGGTTAAATCTGATTGGCTAGTGGCTACGCTACAATGTTTTCAGGCACATGGTGTCTTGGTTTTGAACTGAATCGACAACTTTAAAAGTGAGGTAGGATAATTGCAGTTTTCATCGTATAGATAAGATTACGGGAGAGTGCACGTTATTGAGCGTATTCCCGATGTCATCAACTGTTCCAGAGGTCAACTGTCTTGAATATAACGACATACATTGGAACTGAGCTTAGTAAATGTATTTTACGTGATATTTTATCATTCCTCATAACAGACAGAAGTTTGATTAAAATACATTAAACAGTAATGTATTTAAAATAAGCAGTCTTAATTGTCACGATCAATCTTAGACTGTGATCCAGAATTCTTTCGGAAAAGGTAGACGAAGGCAGCAGATGACCTTCCAATCAATATATTTCACATAACATAGTTCCTCGCAGTACATAACAGTTCACAGTTACTCTCCATTGAATAACTGAGCAATCCTTCTCAAGAGAACAAAGGGGCAAGTTCCTTTTTTCTCCTTCAACGACATCAATCCGAGAGGCAACCACTTCAACAAACAATCTAACAGAGGGGCTGTAGGTACCTTATAGGCACCTTAGGCTTGGCGAACTGAAGTCACTTCGTAAGTGAATTCGTTTCTAATCATTCACTATTTGTCCCTTTGATCCTGCATTCTAGTACATGGCGGTGACGGTGCAAGGCCTCTGGTAATCATTTCCTGCTGCATTTCATTTTAGTAATTATGTGGCACTGCATATCTCAACAAGGAGTAACTCACCCGTCCCCTGTGTCCCCTAGGGCCTGGATCCCCTCTTTCTCCAGAGTGTCCCTAGTGACAAACAAATGAACAGTCAGAAAGTCAACACTTCTGAAGTAGAAGGTCACAGGTACTGCAGTACCAAGGGGCGTTATTCATCGACGGAACTAAGGCGTAGTCCGAGACTAAACAGCTATAGTCTGAACTGAAATGGTTAAAATCTGCATATGAGACTTAAGGTTTGGTCCCGGTCCATGAATAAGGCCCCAGGAGACAAAAGACGTTACGACGACGCCCTATTGACGCTTTTACGGCCTTTAGACGTTACGGTTGCGTCATATAGTTGTGTTTACTGCAGTATCTCCTAGATTCCTTTCAGACGACTTTGAAATCTGTTGGACTCGCTTGCGTCTTTTACGCAGATGCATACAGTAAGCAATATTCTTACAGGCGGAGACTCCATCTTCTGAAACGTGACTCATAATATCTTCATCACCGGGACTCGTATTCTTAGAAACGTTATCAGGAACACCGTGAATGTAAACCGAAGTGAAAGCTACTTCTATTCAAAGCATTTTTCAATCAAAATAGTTACTGTGATTTCCGATTTGTATATATCCAACTTACTAATGCAGTGTAAGAGTGAGTGCAGCACTCAATTGAGAAGTTGGTATTGATTTCTTGTAAATCTGTAATTAAATTTCTGATGCTTGCATATGCATACCTGGACATAGAATAGGTTCTGCATAATAATGGATTTGCATATACGCGTTTTTCACTTTACTAGGAACGTTGCCACGGTGTCTCTTGAGTTGCGGTTTTTTCACAAAGAAATTGTGTTTTTTTTAATCACCAAGGCAACCCAATTGCTCTTAATAATATACTTTTATTTAACATGTATAAGTAGTTACATCGTTAAAACAAAACTCTGAAGAAGATAGGATTAAAAGCTGATAACAATGACATACAGTGAATAACAGTGTATTTACTCGGAATGAAATGTCGTACGTATTTTCCATTCATGCTATGTCACTGGACCCTGCGTACCTTACAGCACTTTCTATTGGAGCTCAAACAGATTTATTTGTGTGCTATGGTATGGTATGGTATGGTATGGTATGGTATGGTATGGTATGGTATGGTATGGTATGGTATGGTATGGTATGGTATGGTATGGTATGGTATGTGTCTTTATGCGACCAAAGTCAAACAGAGAATTCACATGTGGCTATATACATAACTCTTATACTGCACGGGCAAGTAGCATAAATTAATACATCGGTTTCTGCACACTTGTTTGGCAATAGGCAGTAGAATGTAGAATGAGATAATCATGTCTATTAAAAATTTTCCAAATTACTGTGAGATATTCTGATTTGAAATAAGTTCAATTTTCTTGCCACGACGGCACACGTTGAAAAATTGGGCGTGGTGTTCAAATAAGAAAAATGAAAGTCATAGTAGCATGTACCGTACCTAGTTATTCGTAAACCCTTTCTCGTGGCACCAATGTAACAAGATGTAGTGGTCTTGTTAACTAAATAAGGAATAAATTACGAGGCGTGTTCTGATAATAAGGTGTATAATATTAAGCACTCTGGCTAACTCTCAATCTGGCTAGATGCAAGCAGGCAACGATATCTATTATACGATAAACGGAAACGAGAACAATAGGGATTAATATCGCAGGCTTAGTGACATGAGAAAGAGGTTACGAATAACTGGGTACGGTACAAACACTTTTAATAACAAAATTCGGAAGAATTATAAAACTGATCCTTAGATGAACATCGTGCGTTATTAGAAATACAAAGGAAATAAGCATGCAAACAACACAGGAACGTTTGCTTATATTTGGGAAAGATCAGTTATGTAAGTAATGTTTTGTAGTCCTTGGTAATTTTTCAGGAGTTGATATAACTAAAAGAAACTGTAGACACTATTATCAAATAAAGATAATTAATTTAATGTGAATGCACTGTACAGAATACTATCCAGTATAGGCCAGGATTTATTAGTGACCTTAAGCATAACAATATATTCATGTTAGAACTCTATTTCGAGATGGTATGTCAGAAAATGTTTCTTTTAGTATATGCTACTATTATGAGTCGAGTGGAAGGAAACTTTGAAGAACATTTTGGTAATTTTGGTCAAGTAATCTATTTTTGGCGAGTAGTTTGGCAGTATGCATCATTAGTATCAAATGAGATCAATGCAAAATGCCATTTATAATGTATAGGCAGACATTACACAATCTTTACAATTATCAGGAATTTATCATTGAGTGGTACATTGCTTAATGTACTAAATCAGATGCCTGCTAAATCGGATAACTGCTAAATCGGATAATGCAAAATGATCCTGGAAAATGTAAAACCCGCTAATATGCGAACACTTTGCCTATGAGACCGCCGTACATAAGCAGTGTGCATTGCACTCTCGTACCTTGAGTCCCATGTCTCCTCTTGCCCCAGGGGGTCCTCTCATATCGTTCTTCAAGGCGCCTTCGCGGGGAACACGCAGAAGAACATCAACATTTTCCTGTTGAAGAGATCAACGAGAGCCATCATAACCCACGTTTGTATACTTCTGTGTTTCTCTTAACTTTTACATTCTTCCTGGAAAAGTTTTGTGAAATTGTGTTATTGGCCAAGTGTAGTCTTACAGCATATTTGGATACAATGGTTTCCCAGAAGTGACACTAAGCTGTTATTAACAGTTTTGCTAGCCAAGAACCGTCAACCCCTGAAATTGACTATCATAGATAAAGTATGCGGATGACTAAGCTGCGAGTAAAGCAATTATCTGATCTCAACTCGTTAATATATAACGTACCAAGATGCATATTGCATTGCGCTAGCAGCGAATTGACAGAAAAAGTAACTGAGGCCATAGAACCAACGACTTTTTTGTAAATTACCAATTTAACAATAAAGCAAATATGATCCTTTTCGCAGATGGTCATCTATACTTTGAAGCAGCCTGACAATCTTCTTCGTGATGCACTTATCACATAAAATGCACCATGAATAATGGTTAGAAGAGGCTGAAAAGTAGGCCCAAAGAAAGACAGACAAATCAACCTTCCATCCATCACATATACGATATTGCATTGAGAATGTCAAATAATCACCATTCCGTTCCTATTTATGTCGGAAGTCGTTCTTTTCAGTTGATCTTAACTGCTACAATGGATATAGTTTGTCCGTAAATTTTATTTTTATCACCAAAATTACATTTTAGCCCATTTCATGAAGAAAATTTAACCACTTTTGATTTAACCCATGATGCTCATTAAATGATGGTCATTAAAATCCAATCATTGTTCACACTGTTGTTTACACCATGTTTACACCAACCGCGATTTAATCCTGCTCACTTACCCGCACTGTCCCTGTATCGAAATCGATGTCAACACTTCCTCCGACAACTGCTATCATAGCAATCATTAAATATATAAACTTGCTCATTTTATTTGCTGTTGGCTTTGCAAGCGATAGTTCTTCAAGCAATCTTGTGCTGTGTCTACTCTCGACTGCTTCTGTCTGTGGGAACAGCACAACAGGTAATCTATTGAAGAAGATTTGAAAAGTTATTGACGTCGTCATGTGTCAAGGAAACGAGATATTTTTCATTATGAACAGCTTATTGTTTGTAGATTTTTTAAAATTGAGTTACGTTAAACCCATGATGCGGTCTGCTCTGTGTTAGAAGTAGAGACAAAGAACTCCGGCAGATTGCAGGCGATAAAAGCGTTCGATAGATTTCGCGCAAACGTTGAATGCTCAAATCCGGTTTCGAACAAAACGATCTGATTTGCATTTGAGCTGGCCCGTTATTGCCTCAACAAAACAAGTAATCTGAGAGTTCAATGCCTGTGAGCTCAACGGACCGGTCTTTCAATAACGTGAGAGAAATGTGGTCATTTACTGAAGGCCAGGAATACTCAGCATTTGTGATTGGTTTCCTGTTTTGCAACCCTGCGGTTAGGAAATTGTGGAGCGTCTGGAATGAGTATGGTTCCGTTTGAAAACAAAACATACGCATATTTCCCACGATACGAATAAATACAATATTTTGCAGCATTAGTAATAGTAATGTAAAATTCCAGCTCTTGGTGCACTTCTTCTGTTCAATACCAAGGGTTTGCGCCACACCCCCTGTATGGGCACCAGATTGGCCATCCACAAAGGCCAATCTGGTAATCTGCTCATACAGGGGGTGTTGTTTGCCAATTTTCAGATAATGACATGGAATATTATAGGCTAGCAGTTAATTTTGATAATCGTAAGAATAGGCCTGTTTTGACTGTAGTATATATTTGAATGTTGGATTTTATTAAGGTTTAGTTTTATTTAATAGTTGCAAGTAAGATATATTTCTCAGTTAAAAATATTGAATGAAATAAATCACCTGTCTCAGTTCCCTCAGCCTCTTCTTACTATCCTTTTCTCGACTCAATGCTCCAAAGAGGATAACATTCAAAGAGATCCATGCTACTTCTCGTTTGCTACTACTTCATGTTCATCATTGGACATACGGCCGAAAGCTAAATGATCTGCAATGTTTACACAATCTTGTTATGACCCATACATTGTTCCAGTACATTTTTATAAGGTGTAATTGCAGCGATATTCATTCCAGCCTTGGACAAAAACTCGCAAAAGCTACCTGCGAACCCAGGTCAAGATCTTTCTTGATACAACGCTTAAGCTTGGCTGTTCAGCGAGAAAACGCTGATTCTGTTTAGGAACTTTGATATACAACAAAATGCTGCATGAGATTTTTAACTTGAAATAGTTTGTAGCATTTGTAAAGCTTTGGATTGTATTTGCACGCAAGTTTAAAGTTCAATTACTTATTTCTTTATAAGACTATACGCAAGTTCAGAACTCTACAGTATAATGTTGAGAGTCATCCAAAAGCACACGGGGGAGGTTACTTCCATGTATGAGACTACTTCTAAGGCTATTTATCTTGTACGTCAATGATATCATTGAATGTGTACAGCCTGGTTGTCAAGTCAAGCTTTATGCAGACGATACTAAAATTTTCCATTCGCGCAAGGATAATGACATCTCCTCCCTATCTGCTACTCTTGTATGTTTTCAAGGTTAGTCCGAGACATGGCAGCTCCGAATTGCATATGAAAAGTGTAACATTCTATCAATTGGCAATCTTCCTATACCTGCTTTCGATTCCTCTCTTTCTCATCATATATTGTCCCCTGTTTCAAGTATCCGTGACATTGGCATCATCATCTCCTCTGATGATGAAGGTCCATACTCACTGCTCCAAGATAGCTGCTAAAGCGTACTCTACGGCATATCTCTTCTTCAAATGTTGCACTCCAAATGACCCTCATCTACTGACATTGGCATACATTATCTATATCAGACCAATTCTTGAATCTTGCACTCCTGTTTGGTCACCTCATCTATTCAAAGACATCCATCTTGTTGAGAAAGTGCAATGCTATTTCACACATCATGTGTGCAAGTGATTATGCTGATCGTCGCACAAAACTCCAACTAGATACACTCGAAATACGTCGCAATAGATTTGAGCTTTGAATGTTAAAATGTTTTATAAAATGGTTCTTGGCTTCGTTGATCTAAATTATTCAGAATTCTTTATCTTCTACTGTAGCAAATGTGACTCTCGTGGACATTCTTTGAAAGTTCAGTATGGTCCTGTTTCTAACTATAAATGTGTTAAATATAAATTTTTTAACCGCGTGTTACGCCCATGTTGAATTCACTACCGGATGAAGTTGCAATTTCTAAATCCGTGGCTAGTTCCAAGTACAATTTAGATAACGCGTTGTTATTGCAGTTTTGTAAATGTTGTTAGGCTGCATGTAAGTGGACTACTCGAATAGGGCCCTGTGTTTGCCTGTCATGTTATGGCAAATTAATCAAATCAAAATGTATACCTCGGGTATACGAAGATGTGCCATTTCATCGAGGGAGTTACTTTATGTATTAGGGTATCTTTTTCTATTCTGATAAGTAGCTTTTTGCTTGTTATATTCACAATAAAAATAAGCGATAAAAACACAGTGTGTTGCAGCGGTTCGACATATTTTCGACATGTCATCTTCAGGCAAGAGAAGGAGAACGGTGATACATATTTATAGTTACGGTTTAACAATGTGACAATGAATTCCTAATTACGGACACAAACAATAATACAAAGGACGGCTATACAACGAATGAATTTAGCAATTAATTTTTCTATTCTGTTAAGATTTTGAGCCATACAATGTTTCATCATGGAAGTTTTGTGGCATGTATTTGCAGCACAGATTATGGACAAGAAGACAGCGGATCATTCTGTCATTCCTAAGGAATTTCAGAGTAAAAGGTTTAAACTTAACAGGACATGTTGGGGTATTGTTTATTGGTTTCAATTTTTTTCAAATCTTTACATCACAGTAAAATATGTAAAACAATCTCAGAATAAATTAGATATATTTAAAAAAAAATGTCCGTGGCATAAAA
>OFHS01004121.1:0-14802 GCA_900245855.1 Calvadosia cruxmelitensis | reverse complement strand
AACAAAATACAGAGACCTAAAGGAACAGTTCTTATTCACACCAATTGCTATTGAAACGCTTGGCGCTCTTGGCCATCCAGCACTATAAAGTTGATCCGTGCTCTTCAAGCGTATATCAAGAATAACCCAAGGCGTTAACCTTCACGTGATTGATAATTATGGTAATTACAAATCCTTAATTATACTGTGACGTCATTAATCTATTCAGCGTCATCGCATGACAGTATTGATTTTGTAGCACGGTTGATATAGCAGCCTGGTATAACTACAGAACTAGTTTAACTCTTGTGTCTCCCGAACAAATAAGCAAAGTTGTGCTTAAGGGATGACCCATGATCATATCATGTAATCAAATTTCTTGTTCTTCCCGATTTCTGTAATCAATTGTTTTGTATTTCGTTTACGATATGGTCTAAATATATACTCATACTCATAATCATAATACCATTTATATATTATGTATTCTAGATTTTTTGAAAAGTGCCGTTGAGGAGCATTGCTCGTTATATGGCGCTTATAAATACTCAAATTACAATAACAATTACTCAGTACCAGGCAAATAAACTAGATAGAACACTTTTGAAATCTATCCGGAATCTTCTGCAAAGAAAGTTTTTCTGTTCTTGTCAGTAGAAGATCACGCTGCTAAAGCTGTTGGCGACTGAGGACATGAACAGGAATGTGACAGTTAGATGGGCGTACTACATGTCTCTGAGCCAGGCTACTTCGAGGGTACTCTGATACAACTTCTCGGCAGGTCTCGCTTGAGAGGCCTCTTATGTTAACAACACAAATTCTCTGGTCGATTGTCAACTGTCAATACTTAGTATTTTGTTTTTAAAGCGACTGGTTTTAATATCCATGGTTTTGTGCGGGTGTAGGTACGCTACAGTTTCATTAGTCAAACGGCGCCCGCTATTTGCATCCGCTGTAAAACATTGGCCTCTCTTTAAACTTGAAAACGAGACTCACTTGAGTGTGGCGCCTTCTACGTGCATTTATTTCGTTTTCAAGCTCACAAGCGACAAATCGCATGTCGTCAAACAGGCTGGTATTTGAACAGGCCAAGTGTTATCTCATTTCCAAGGCGTTCGTTGAATATTGACAAGACATACAAACTCACTGGTGTTTCCAGTAGTTGACAGTCGACCAGAGCATGTATGTTGTTACCATAAGAGGCCACTCAAATGAAACCTGCCGAGATTGTGTCAGAGTACGATTAAAGTAGCCTGGCTCAGAGACATACACCCATCTAACTGTCATATTTCTGTTGATATCCTCAGTCGTGAATAGCTTTAGCAGCATGATGTTTCTACTGTCCAGAACAGAAAAACTTGCTTTGTTGAAGATGCGATAGATTTTAAAGTGTTCTATCTAGCTTATTTGTCTGGATTTATCGTGCAAAGATAGTCGACTAGATTTACAAGGAACACGCCAATGCTTTGCATCAACGAGGAAAGCGAGGGCCAATCTGCTGTCGCTGACAACGCAGGCTATTGAGGCGTAAAACAAAAGGACTGATTTTATCGCTGTGGGGTAACATCGCACCGCGTTAGATGGTTGAGCGTGCTTAAAGTTCGCGCGATGTGGAATTATGACAGCGAAATGGACTACGAAGCGTGCTTCGTAAGACAACAAGCCGTCAGCAAACAAAGGGACCGGGAACAGCTAGCAAAACAAGCTGTCTTCAAGCTCCCCTTTGGAAAGATACGAAAAAGACCAACATTTCCAATTTTAAAACGTTGCAAGCTTTACAATGATCCGATTGCGTTAGTCCTGAAGTAATAGATCGCGCATCGTTAGTTTGGAAAATAATTTCATAATTTTAAATTAAGTTTTAATGCGTGTGACCTGCTGCGAGAGGTGTTGAAATCACGGAAAAGTCAATTTCTTGGCTTGAATCACACCGTAAAAGATAGAACCTCATCGCTTTACAATTTCGTCAGTTATTGGAAATGAACCCTGATCGCATTTAATGTAAGAAGAAGTAGGATTGCCCTATCTGATGGCATGCTTTTAGGTCAGTCTTAATCACTATTGCACAGACCGTGGACCAGCCGTCACCCCGTGTTCTCAATCATGCGATGACAACAGGTCTTCAAGCCAATTTAGTACGATCGTAAGACTGCCTCTGAGAAAGCGATAAACCACTTAAATGTCACGAGGAAGATCTTTCCTAAGAATTCCATGCTTACAAAGTGATGGGACGCGCTAGGTAAAGCAAAGAAACTGTTAGCAAATCCTGATACGCTATGGGATATTGGTTTGATTCGTGCCGTCCCAGCAGTCACCCAAGACGATTAAAATCCCGAGCTTAGATATAATAAATAAGAAAATTAAATCATCCTAAGAAGGATAAGTGACAAACTAAATACTTGAGCATTCTAATTGAAAAATCCAAAAAAAACTCTGCTATTTGAGAATACAAGACTTGCTTGACTCGTCAGGTTGCCATATTGCAAACTGTCCCTGTCATCGCCGGATTGCAGTTAGTCCCACAAAACAGCATTAAATGTAGCTAAACTTATATAACTTTCGAATAGATTTGACAGTTGTTTTCTTAGGAAAATTATATTTAAGGACACGGGATTAATTGTTGTAGCCCACCCTCTAATGATGAACGACATCACATTTTGAAAGAGGAAAATTGCAATCAGTCCACGGCTGATGCAGATGATTAGACACAAGGAAATCATCTCCTTGGATAAGTCTCCTACCTTAGTTTTCCTTGCAGCATGTCCAGAATGATGTAATCCCCTTGTGTTCCACGACTATAAAGAATCATCCCAGTTGGATGAATGGTTCTGAACTTGAATGTGATTTGATTTGATAAAGATGCAATCGTGTTATGTCTCAAATCAACACTGACGATCTCCTTTCCTTGAAATGTCATTCGAATGGCTTCTACCCGTCGTGTCATCATGAACGAGAGTAGCAAAGCCACAACAATCCAATAGCAATGAATCATTTTATGCAAAGCCTTCTCGTCCGTCCGACACTCAGCCACTCACCACCATGTTGTACAATCATCTGTCGAGAGTCCTCTCTTGCTGGTTTCAATAACGTTAACTTAATTGTAGTAGCATACTTTCAAAATAATGACCTATAAAATGCCAGGGAATTTGCGCGTGCCAAGCACGGAGCTCATCGAGTAGGTGTGCGCGCTGTGTAGCAGACCGGGCTTACACTCTGCGAGACCACGCTTTCGATACTAGAAGGCTGACATATCAAGCGAGCCAATCAATGGCGAGGATTCTATCGTATTCTTCAAACGGTTGATTCTGATTGGTCGATTGTCTTCAATCAGAACAGATGGCTAGCAGGGGGCTTCTTGCGAACGAAGCCAACACGTGCCTAAAAGACACCGCCAATCTTACGTAGCAAATCTCCATACAAGACCCATGTTGCTGCACCTAGTTGAAATATAATCTGACAGACTTGCAGGAAGTTTATCGACCTGTTTGCATGCTACACAAGACAGCACAGTGGTGTCTTGTTGCCGCTGTATATACGAATAGACAGATTGTTCTTTCAGCCATCGGCAACAACGAGACTGTCTGCCAGCGAGAAAGACATCAACATCTCCTTAATATTGGTAAATACTTTAATCCTCCTCAACAACAGAACTGACATTTCTTGAAGTCTGCACCAGTCAAAAAATTGACACTTTAGGTAGGTTTCTTTATGAGATCCTATTAAAAGGAACGTAGAGGCTTAATTGTCTAGCTAATTTCAAACGCGGTTTCCTAAAGATAACAATTATAATTGAGGGAAACCATGTTGGAATGTTTGTTATCCTTCATGTTTGATGATTGATGGTAAAAAGCAGTTGAAAGCAAACCGTGGAGCAATTAATTCTATCGCTTTCTATTGTTTTGCTGTTTCGATGTATTCGTTCGTGTACAAATCATTACTGTCACAGCGTAATATTATTCCGCCTTCTCGTTGTCCTGCTGTTGCGTCGCAGAAACAAAGTTAATATTTCATTGATTTTAAGGCATGGCTATCTACACAAAGCCACAGCATCTATAACTGCCTCCAAATTTGCGACATTTTGAACAATCGGCTAGCTTTCTTGTCAATACCAACTGGTTGAACGACCATCTCCACCTGTCGTTATGTCGAGGCAGACGACACCCCCACACGTCACGATGAACAAAGCCGAGAAAACAGCTTGGCGATCAAACTACGAAGCCGACCACAGATCTATTGAGACTCAGCACTGGGTGGGATCACGATTAACAGTTATACCAGAAAACAACGCTTTGTATTTGACTGTTTGTTGCAAGTGGGCTGTCGGCAGTTAACACTGACGATGATTAAAGGAGTTTCTGCTGGGCAAGACGACTCTGTCTTCCTGGGGTGTCGAGCAGATTGCAAATATATGGGATGAACATGTCGGAAAATGAAAAGAAGTAAAGAGCTTTTAATAACCTTATTCGTGGCGGCTCATAGCAATTGCGGTCGAGTTATCCGAGACTTCGCTCGAGTTCAAAACATTGCCGAGTAACAGAAGGCGAAGGCCAGTTCGATACTGATTAGCGAAAGAAAACAAAATTTACGGGACGAGCAGTACAACAGACAGCAAAACGTGGTCGCGATTGGCGGGCTTTTTCTGAGCATGCTCAAAAGCGATTACATACTGTTCCTTCAGGAACACGAGGAACCAGAAGTTCTAAGCGCAAATCCATAGCTAGCACCCATTCCTACTAACAGTCTAAGCAGAGGAGAATCAACAGAGAGATTGAATTCATTCTCGTGCAGCAAAACAAGACGCGAAGTAATATCCTTAATTTTCGTTCCTGCAATAATTTTCAGAAAGATGCCGGCGCTCTTGCCTGTACTTGTAGATAAAAGCGAGATTATATTGGAACGAGGCTACAGTATATGCAGTCTCCAATTAGACTGCTTATGTGTCTATTTCTTCTTGTCTCACAATATTTCGGCTTTCCAGCTGGGAACTTTTCAAAACTACTCACGCCAATTTTCAAAAGATTGATTTCGTTTTATCAATGATGTTTATTGCGTGGAATTATCTGCAGCTAAAGGTAGATTCAAAGCAGCTAAAAGGCTGATATAGTAAAAATACAGAGATCTAAAAGAACAATTCTTATTCACACCAATTGCTATTGAAACGCTTGGCGCATTTGGCCCATCAGCCAAGGCCTTCGTTGAAGATCTAGGCGCTAGGATGAGTGGCACGAGCAAGGTCGAGTTCATAGCAAACTTGAGCTTGGCCATAAAGCGCGGGAACGCCGAGAGTGTGCGCGGCACATTCACCCAAGTTGAGTAATCGTTTATATTAGTGTTTTTAATTAAAATTTGTATTTGAATAAAATATACGACCTAAAAAAAAAAATTTTTTTTTTAAAAGTAGTAAAAATATCCACAAATATGACGCTTGGAAGGGTAGCTTCCAGATATCCTATCAGCTGCACTTGTGTGGAAAGTTTTCCAATCTGTGGTGCTACTGCAGTGCTGTACTGTACAGAATAAGTGTTAATTTCTGTACAGTTATGGTTGCCTCCCTTGTGGTAATTATGCTGGTTGTGAGGCTCCTTCGTTGCTCATGACAACAGTGCAAACAATGGCTTCGCGCGTCACCACAACACGTGCTGTAAAATATAGAAATCGTTTTCTCTGAATTATCATTATTTGGTTCGGAGGTGGTTGCGGATGCTGCAGAAGAATTTTACTTTAATCGTCTTTTAGTCTATGCTATTCTTCTTTCTGCCGATTTTTCTTGGCAGTTCGTGGTGGTAGCTGTTTTAACTTTTCAAGATGGCCCAGCAGACATTAGCCATGCGGTATCTGTCAGTTATTTTTGTTATGCAGTACTCCACTTCGCCTCCATTGCCATAAATAATACCTCACGACTGTTTTTTTGTGAATTGGTTATTTATTTGGAGTAAAGTAAGTTCAAGTGTTCAACTGACTGAGAACTTCGAGACAAGGACCGCTGAACCGTGTTGTCATGCATCGGTCAAACAAGAGGGAGAAATTTCGCAAATATGACGAAAAAGAGCTCAACATTGTTGAAAGTCACGCAACGATACCGTAAGTATTATTTCAAAACATACATATAGCTAGAATGTTTCTCTTCCAACTCTAGATTTGGAGGTTTCCTATCAAAATTAGACAAGAGAGTTTTGGAGAAATTGTAATGAAAAATTGAAAAGGCATTGTGTTTGTATTTTTCTTAATTTTATCAAATAAAATAATAAATCATAGAAATGTAATACAGCATAACCTCGTTAATATAATAAGTTTAGTTTTCCAGTAAAAATCGTGATAATAAGCGGGTTGTGATATTAACCGAGTTACCGAGGTGATATTAACACCGTTACACTGTATAGGATGAAATGTTTTGGACTTGGGAGGTGATTTTGAGAATTTTAGAAATGACTTTTAGTAATAATCAATAAAGCCTTTATTGTGACTTTTTTCATGATGATAGCCCATTCCAAAGAAGTTCTTCTGACAAGCAAGTGCTGGTCGACTTTCTTAGAAGCTTTTCACAACTCAGAAGGATTCCTAGTCACGTGCTTTTCAAGCTTTGTGAAACAGCAGTGCTGGAGTCTTACCCGGAGCCAGATTCGCCAGGTACATATTAAAATGTTTGTATTGTACGAGATTGGATGTCAATTTAATAAATTACTGGAACATCCGCTGGGGTGTTGCTTGAGTATGAAGCGGGTAAGGACTAATTAGTGATCGAAATTCGTTAACTTAGTTATTGAATTAATTTTTGGTTAGTTTCAAGATTAATTTAGTGAATTTAATTGAGAGTAATTTTGGTGGTTGTCATGGTTATGGAACCAGCTACTTTACAAACCAAATCCTCCTCTCCTCAAATTCCCATGCATTATTTCCTAGCTGGTAGCATTTTGTTTAAGAAATCAAAGTGCTTAGTAAGACCTAAATATTAGCAATGGAATGGGGCACAAAATGGTTTTATTCAACATCGACAACTGTGCTAGCAGTTAGTTCCTGAATATTTCTTTGTTTTTGTAGTTTTGGCAATGAATGGGATTTTCATTTTACTGAAGGGATCTGCGGAACTCATCAATCGTCCTGCAGCTGATGCAGAGTTACAAACAGTAAGTGCCGGCGAATGGATATCAAAGATGCTGGGTCCGCTGTGTGCGCCCATGGATGCGAATGAGCGATGCCGGGTCAGCCATGTGCGCCCATGGATGTGAACGAGCGATGCCCGGTCAGCCATGTGGCGCCGGAGAAGATTTTGTTGTTGTTGGAAGATATGTAGTAGTTTATTTTAGATAGTGTTTTCATGAATGTGCATAGGTAACTTGTGATTTTAAAATCAGGGTGCAATGTAATGTCGTAATATCGTCCGTCAGTGTGCGTATTACTTTGTCACCTGCTGCGACGTTAATGTTTCCCTGTAAGGTGTGATTTATGTGTTGTTCCGGTTTCAGCGTGATTATATTCAGTGATCGCATAGTCGTTGAATGAGGCAGTCGCTCGCCGTGTTCTCAATGTCTCTCTCCCTCTGTCCCCTGATTGATGATGTTACAGTAAGCACATTTGATTGATTGACAGCAGTACACATCCGTACTTTTGTTTGACTTTATCACATGTTTTACATCGGAATATTCTCGTCTATTCTGAGTGACCATCGCCTTATCAAACCTGTGCTTTTTGAAGTATTCACGGTCAAACCTGTATTAGTAGCCACTTCTATAGAGCAGCCACCTGTGTATAAAGGCCACTCTTCATAACCCTAAAATGACACTTTCCATAGAAATCAACCTGGACAGAAAGGCCATCTGTCTATAAAAGTCATTTTCTCAGGTCTAAAATGTGACCATTATAGACCGGTTTCAATTTACAAGGAATTGCATGTTACTTGCAAATTTTGCTTCTTTCATTGATAGCTAATTGCTGGTGACTGCTTTGGAAGCCTTGATGAGATGAAACTGGATGACAATATTAGGTAAATAGAATTTGACTGGCTTGTTTTCTCATGTGCTTGATGTCAATGTAATGCCGTAATATTGGCCATCAGTGTGCGTGTTGCTTGTTACCTGCTGCGAAGTTAATGTCCCCCTGTACTGAAGGATTTATGTGTCGTTCCAGAGTTTTTGTGAAATATATTCAACGATCGCATTGTCGTTGGGTGATGTTTTGTTTGCTTGTCGTGTTCTTGATGTCTCTCTCCCTTCTGTCCTCTGAACGATGATGTTACAGTCAATTAATGTACTACTAAATAACTTGATGCAGTAGCTAAATGGGCAGTGTTTTGGATTTCTTCTGCTTATGTACTTATTATATTCTGTGCTGACTTGCATTGTTCAACTTTGACCATGCACAACCAGAGCCTTGTTGCCTCCCAATCTTGTCAAATCCACGCTCGCTAATCTGCAGCATATGCCAGGTTTTGAATAGACAAACAGACAGTGCCACTCTTTCACGTAATAAATGCTTTACATAAACTGTATATTCTGTGTTCTTGACCTGATCGTGAGATTTGTGACCTTTGTACATTTGTTAAATAATTTATTAAATGAATAACATACATTTATTACTACAACATATATTATAATATAATATATATAATACATTTTTTGAATATATTATATAGAGAGATGTTGTGGATACCAGAAGAACACTGTGTAATAATTATGATCTAAGTCCTTTGAGATTAGGTCATACATCTTGTGAATTATGAGTTAGCTTGATTAATCTATGTAGGCTCGTATCTCACAACTGCGCCTGATTGCGCCATTCGGCATGTGAGATCTTTGAGAACTGTTACACCTATTTGAGCTCTCTCTTTCTCTTGCGTTTTATGTCGTCTCACACTTTGAGTCTTCGTTAGTCATTTATACTTACACACTGCTGCTTTGACGAGGATGTAATGACAATGAGAAGAGAACACACAAAGATACAGTTACAAAGTCGCATGGGACTTATATTACAGTGTCGTCATCTTACATTACACTACAAGAGAGAGACTTCATGAGGTATGGCTTGTCTGCGCTGTTGATTGGCCTCTTCTTCCCTTTGATTTCAGAAACAGACTGATCATATGCACTAAAGAGCCATGCAAGATACTCAAGATTCCATCACTTGCCTACCACCGCATCAACCAGGTATGGATGGAAACGGAAGCAAAGTCCCGCTTGTCCTTACTCTTTAGTGACTACATTTCTTGTCAGACCAAGTGCTTTTCAGCCTTCCCTTACAGTTTCAAACAACACAATGTACCTGTCGCAAAAAACTTCTTGCATTGATTAAGAAACCAGTTCTATTGGTCTCTTGGGCCTTGCTATGTTGGTATAAGAACAGATAGTCGAGAGAGTAGACTAGCTTGATACAATGAAACCTGTCTATAATGGTCACCTTTAGGACCTGACGGTATTGACCTTTATAGACAGGTGGCCTTTCAGTCCAGGTTGATTTCTTTAGGAAGTGTCATTTTGGAGTTATGAAGAGTGGCCTTTATACACAGGTGGCTGCTCTATAGAGGTGGCCGCTAATACATGTTTGACTGTAGTATTAACATGTATTCAGCAAGGCCAGAGCAGCAATGTTGCCTATGGCTCAAATTAGGACATATACTACCAATAGCCCGGACTCTAGTATGTCACAGCACACAGGGAACACCACAGTCACTCATGCTGAATGTGTTTACCATGTGTGACCTTTACATAGCTACCATTCGTACTTGACACTAGAACAGTATGGCGCTTATACAAGGTCAACATATTTGACACCTAGTATGACACCACAGATATACACATTAGTATGTAGCACAGCTCTGCACAACTCACAAGGAAACAAGACTCACAAAGCCAATGGTCTACCACTGAGATAAATCTTTAAGTCTGAAGAAATAGATGGAACTAATCGACCTAAGTCAATTTAAATAAAGTTCAATCAATCAATCAATCAATCAATCTGTCGGAAGTCGGGATTCCACCATCCAGAGGACCAATGCATCTGCTCGCAGTGTGGTCAGTCAGCTAGCCACCGTTATCACATTATTACCTGACCGAATATTTCTTCATATACTCGATTTGTCAAACAACGTGAGTAACGACACAACATCAAATGTTTTGGAATGTATTAAAGATTGTATTCATGTAGCCAATAGCGCCAGTATTGAAATTGTACATTTAACAGAGAAGTTTTACCTCGATTGAGGTGTAAATAAATTATCAATCAATCAATCAATCAATCAATCAATCAATCAATCAATCAATCAATCAATCAATCAATCAATCAATATATCAATCTATCAATAAATAAATCAAATCTTTATTTAAAGAGGATAAAAACCTGTTAACTCTAAAGACTTTTCTTGTAATCACATTTCTGCTCGTTATTCAAAATTGACTTGGAAAATGACGTTGATAAATCTCAAGCTGCAACAAGGGCACAAGGCAATTATGTTGTTAATGTAACCATAATCTGCGCAGTTCTTATTTTTATTTTTATTTGAAATTAAAGAAACTGTTGTTAAGCAGCTGAATTTTATGTTGTTCTTCTGTCCATGCATGGAACACAGCAAAATGTTTATCTCAATTGCAGATGGAAGAGACTCGATCTGTAAATGAAAAGCTATCTTTGCTTCAAAGTTGCCAGGTTTTCAATGGATGGCCTTCAATCTCAATCAAACAATTTGCTGATGCTTTGACATGGAAAAAGTTTCCCCCAAATGAAAGTAAGTTCTACTTATGCTCTTTTAATACTTGTTTGACATGGTGTAACTGTGCCGCGTCGCGTAAGGAGTCAGAGATCAGTCATTGTCTCTACGCACAATCAAAGTTATATTCTGAAAGACAAACACTTCCTTTAATAAACTATCATCATGTAATTTACAAATTACATATTTACAAAGGACTACAAAATGAACCTTACTTCAACAAATAAAACAATAGCGTAACTAGATCATCTGACGAAGAGATTAAGGCTTGCTTACATTGCAAGATTATTTACAAGACATGACGTAAAGATTGAATTACATCAGCAACCGTAGACCATTACATAACAATATCACCTGTAAAAGTACCACAAACAGTTAGGATGGATGGTTGCAAATATGGTATCCTGGGTTTGGCTCCAGGTCAAGCCGACGTATCTTTATATCTTATCTTTATATTTTATCGATTATCAAAAATTGGCAAGGGCGACAAGCCATTTGCTCATTGGGTTACAGTCAAACCTGTATTAGCCGACATCTCTGTAGAGCGTCCACCTGTGTATAAAGGCCACACAATAACACCTTTCCTTTATGTTACAATCACACCAGATGCCACTCATTATGCACTAAGCAATGTTAAGACATCCTTAAACAATTCTGTGAAATTGAAGATTCCTAGAAAAATATGGCGACCTAAAACCTGTTCGGTACCCTAGACAGCCCTGCAGATTTAACAATTGAAATTTTAAGGTTGGATCATTTTCAATAATTATTTTATTACAATTTACTCCTTTCGGCGATCTTATCTTCTGTTTATTTTGTCATTAAAGCTCAATATCCTCTGATTCATGTAATCCTAGAGTAAACTCCCTCCTTTGCTATACACTATTCGTTGTCACTCCCTACTTTATCGAGTCCTACTTTATATATCCCGTTTGTTATAGTGATTTTACGCGAAGAGGAAACCAGTCCAATGTTCTTTGTGATAAAAGATGGATCGTGTGTGATGCTAAAAAAGCTTCTATTGACGAAGCAAAATCTTAGTGTAAGTAATAATGTGTAACGTCATTATTATCGTCATCAATTATCAGTTATCAAACATCAATTTTCAATCATCATCATCATCATTATCATATATTCTGCGTTGGAATCCGAGATTGTTCATCACAGACAATCTAAAGCGCGCCATCAAAGTCGAACCCACCACCCTTGGTTTGCTGCTCCATTGCTCTAAATTTGAGCTAGATGCGCCCTCATTAGTTTACACGAACAATCTCCCTTTATGTTTGCGAATGAGTCTCGCTACAACATTATGTAGCAGCCTTGGTAAAAGAACCTTCTTTTCTTTTTATGGGCAAGCATGCTTCGTAGTTGTTTTGTAGAGTGTCAGTGTAAACCATTCACTCTTCAACATTCTGAAATCTGGTGAGCTAATTGTAAGTTGATGGTTCGGTGCAAGGGAGACAGAGATGACAGCATTGCAACAGGCTCCTGGCCAAGAACTTTAAGCAAACTAATTTTCCTTTTGACAAAGCACAACTCTATATATTTACAACGCATTACTATACAAACTACCGCTGACACACGTTGACACCAAAACAGTCCAACACGTAACGCATATGATAAAATGACGCCACAACACTTGACACTTTGTATAACATCTCAGACATAGATGTCATCCAATTCTACAGAACTCTACAGATAAAAGACGTACACTACTTGAAGCTCTTTTCAACATGATACATGATACAGACGAAATTTAAGATTAAAAAAGCAATATACATCACAGGAGAATACAAATATTGCACAGTTTAACAAACAACACGCATTCATCAGATCATATTCCAACATTGCATAATGAACTGATTTGAAAGTGTTAGTAATTAGTGTGCACGTTTACCACTTCCATTTCAGAGACCCATCATTATGAAACAATTATGTTGAACGGCATTACTAATAAGTACCATGGTTACGACGTGCACATGTTTTGGTCTCAATTCCAAAATCACAATGAATTTGCTGTGTCTCATTCCCATTTTCTTTTAACTGTAGATACACCATCACGGATACGCATACGTAATTTATTTGTTTTTGGATCTCAATTGAGACAGTCGCAATAGGTGACAAGACTGAGAATTTTAATAGACTTAGTTTCTATCTTGTCATCGTTTCAAATCCTCAGAGAGCACGCAAGTCAACCTCTCAATGTTACTGCGTCATAACATCATACAGTCTGCATGTTCGACTCGTCCTCTTGGAGATTTCAATGCAGTAACAACCAGAAAGTAATCCAGATTCTTTCTCCAATGGACCAAGTGCTGTCCCAATGCATGACGGGATACACTTGTTTTAGACGCGTGTTTTTGAGCTGAAATCAACAACTTTGACAGCCAAGAACAATCCCTGAAATTGACCATCATTGACAAGAGTATGGCTGATTGAGTTTCAAACAAAGCAATTTTCTAACTTCTTCACCTCTGGCAGAGGTCAACTCAATTATATACTGACGTGCACTGGGACTGGGCATGGCGGATTAAATCTGCATTAATCAGCCTTGCCTGGGCAGTCATTCGATCGACTCAATTCTGCTTCAATCTACAGCTTAAAAAATAGCTACAATAAAGCCTGTATTAGTGGCCACCTCTATAGAGCAGCCACCTGTGTATAAAGGCCACTATTCATAACCCCAAAATGACAATTCTATAGCGATCAACCTGAACAGAAAAGCCACCTGTCTATAAGGGTCATTTTCATCAGGTCCCAAGTTTGACCGTTATAGACAGGCTTCACTGTATTCTAGGTTTTTGACCATATCCTGCCCTTAATTGCATACTCTTTTAACTGTTTTATTACAATTTTAGATTAAATCAAGGCATCAGGTTGCTGTTGGTACTCTTGGAATTTCTGAGTTCTTTGGTGAAAACCCAACTGGCTCCACATTGTCTTTCAAGGTTGACTCAAAGACGTCACTGACTGTTGCCTGCATTGCTAAGAGCGCTATTGCAGGTAAAGACAACTGATTATGAAAATTAAGCTTAGTATGAAATAGCTAGATAGGAAATTATTGACAAAATTTTGCAATCAATTAATTTATTTCATTCATAAATATTTTTATTGTAATTTTATTTTCAGATAGAGAAATCACAAATAAACAATCTTCAGATATGTGGATACAAACAGGCAGATCAATAATCATATTATCCATTGTTTTTAGATTTTATGTTTATGCGACCCGGCATCATGTAACAACCAGGCGTGGCATCAGTGGGGGGCCAGTATTGGGCTAGGGGGCTAAAGACCAATTAATAAAATCTTTTTATCTGTCCACTGCACCATATGATGATTGATTTCCAGTAGGTATTCTGAGTACAATTGGTCACACATCTCATCCAGGGGCTGTGTAATATCAGAGCGGAGTGCACAACACCAACACAATATAAATTCTTTTGTTGGGCTTGGGATTACAGTTACAGATAATAATAATAATAATAATAATAGTCACATTTGTAAAGCGCTTGCACTATAAATTTTCTAAAGCGCTAACTAGCACCTACTGTGTAATTTTATGATAATAGAACATTGATAAATAATTGAAATAAGAAGTCCGAACTACTTTAAATCTTAAAAGTTATACTAATTAAAAGCACTGGTGCCAGCCTAACATAAAAACGACTAATCCAATCTATGTACTAAAGTATGCGAGGTTAAAAAGATACGTTTAAGGTTGCTTTCAAAACAGTCCACACTAGGAGCGTTTCGAATCTTTTAGGGAAAATCATTCCAGATATGTATATGCAATACTATTTAGGAACGACCGGGCCTGAGCTGCTACACATCTTTGTCCATTGTGGTATGCTGCACATTGTTTCTCAGCTGAGTTACGTCTCCCAAGAGACTGACATCGATCCTTTCAAACCATTCAATTGCAACGGTTTGCAAAGGCAAGCACAGAAAATCCAAGGTGCCCATTGCACAGCAATAACTTCATCATACTTGCAGAAAACATAGCTCGGCTTTAAGACAGGATTTTCCAAAGCAAACTCCGTTAGGTTCTGATCCAATTTACACTGTTCACGCCGGAACCAGGCGAACATTAGGGCAGCAGTGATAACCGAGCCAAGAAATCACGCGGA
>OFHS01004120.1:0-14804 GCA_900245855.1 Calvadosia cruxmelitensis | reverse complement strand
CGTCACACCACAAGCCAAGTTCCTAGGCAATGTTTTCAGTAATTCAAAGCATTCATCAACCTAAATCAATAAAGCAATGCAAAATTATTTGAACGTAGAAACCAGTAAAAGATTATCTACTTTGTAATTACCGTATATACAATTACAACTACTCTGTAGAAATGTACTTCGTTACATTTTCTAGTTACAACCGAAATAATGCAGTTAAGTACAGTGAAACCTGTCTATAACGGTCACCTCTGGCACCTGAGAAAAATGACCTTTATAGACAGGTGGTCTTTCTTTTCAGGTTGATTTCTATACAAAGTGTCATTTTGGGGTTATAAAGAGTGGCCTTTACATACATGTGGCTGCTTTATAAAGGTGTACAACTACTCGCTACCTCCCCCTAAAATGTAGAACCATGCCACTATCGACTACTTCTAGTTTCTCAAATGCAATCAGGGAGAAAGATGCTACTTATGTCATTGTTAAAAAATTAAAACATATTATGCACAACCTAATTAACAATTTGAATGAGATGACAAGAAAATACCGCACAGATGGTAAAGTCTCCTGTTTTGTTCGTTTTGATGGTGCCGCTAGAATTTTGATTTTCAAACTGCCTCAAGGGGCCAACGATGCAGCCCTACTGTTTGTTGAACTCGGATGAATTTTCTTGGTTAAAACATAATTTACTACAGCTACAACTATGTGGTACATAAACTAGTCTCAAACTACATTGCTATAAAGTAGTTTAATCCAGGCTTGCAATCAAAAGACAAACAATCATACAAACTTCAGCCAAATTTTGGGCACCCATTGAGCTGGAAACCGTCTTTACACGACTGGATTACTAACTGAAAACATCCAATGCATCAAGATTGAAGTACAACATCCTAAATGAATCACACACCTTGAAACCGACAAACCGTCTTAATATGACTGGAATAGTAACTAGTAGACCAGTTAGAATAGTAGACCAGTTAGGCGCCATATCGCACCTGCGAAAGCTCGCCCTCAACCGCGATGTCTGACGCGGCTCCTGTATCAGGAACTACGTCATTTTATTTAATAGTAACTGAAAACATCCAATGCATCAAGATTGAAGTACAACATCCTAAATGAATCACACACCTTATCTTTCTGTATCCATCTGCGTAATTGGAAGGCATGCAACTCATCTGTATCTGAATAGTTAACATTCTTGGCCACCTGAATGCATGAACAAAAAAACAAATAACATCGTTAGGTTGATAAGATGTTGCGAGTCTGGTTGCTGCTCTCTTTGGAGTATCTAGAAACAACAAAGGGCAAGCTTGAATTTTGCTAAAACTGCAGCATAACGAAGAACAATCTGCAAACACAAACAATACACCCCTTCCACAACCATTGCGTCTTCCTGACACAATGGCATTTATCTGCTGCTATTGTCATGTATTTGCCACATTCGAACAAGTTGGGAACAATTTGAAACAAATTTTGTCAACTCGACAATTGTTGTCTGCGTAAATAGGGCGTGAAATTCATTGTATTAATTTCTTCAACATCCAATCATGCAGGCTTGCATTTGACGGCAACAGTCCCAGACTGGGCCAGTGCAATAAAAAATAAACGTATTTTGTGTTTTAGCTTGCAAATGGTGCACAAGAAAGTGAAGGTGAAGCATCATTTCGGAAGTAGCCAAGAAATTGTCAAGGACATCTTCTGAATGCAAGATATTTTTTCTGGAAATTGGATAGAAATTATAACTGATTAATTGGAGCAACTAGTTGTCCCGTGTAAAATGCCACTTTATAAATATGCCAAGGGTTATTCAAGCTACTGGATTATTGGGTTATCCTCAAAAGCAAAGACATTTCCAAAATCGAGTGAAATCAACATTTTGTTGGTTACCTCCAAGGCATCTTGTAGTGAAGTTGGAAGATCTTGATGTATAATGGATTCCAAATATCCCTACGGAACGAGAAAAACACGTAATTGTATTAGCAGTCATTTGCAGCAGATCAATCGGTTGATTATAAATAGGGATGAGCCGATAATCGTATCGGTATTTGTATCGGCCGATATATCGGCGATATTTCCATATCGGTTATCGGCCCGATATAATAAAAGCATATCGGCAGATAGCCGATATAAATTCCATTAAATTCTTTTGAGAAAACCGTCATATGTGCAGCATTCACCTGTGTTACTTTCAATTCGGATGGCTTTTCGGCGACTTATGATCAAAATGTTCGTTCATCTTCAATCCTGTCTTCGATCACTCAAATTACATTTTATCTTATTGATTATCGAACCATGAAATGGCAAGCTAAATTTTGGTTGTTGATTTAAATTGATTTATGGGTTATGTATCGTTTGACTTCGCTTTTAGAAAGTTAAGGCTTTATATTTGTATCGGTATCGGCCGATAGTAGCTTTTTATCTGTAGCCGATATATCGTATCGGTATTTCGGCAAAAATCTATATCGGCTCATCCCTAATTGTATAGTTACGGTCAGCATAAGCTAATCAGTAAAAATAATTGGCAAATTTTCAGAACAGGTCATCTTTCTGATTTAAGTCTAGTTTCCATTTGAAGCGGGAGCGTATTGCACTGTTGATGCATTCCCAATTGCTCCAGAAAATTCAACATGCTAAAAAGTTGCCAGCCCGTTCATATTTCTTGCGATTCACTGCCGTTCTCCCGATGCACATATTCCATTTCACAAAAAGGAGCATACGAAAATCGGTGGGTGCTCCCGATTCAAATGGAAACCAGGCTTAAATCATAAAGATGATCCGTTCAGAAAATGTGCCAATTATTTTTACTGATTAGTTTTTTCACCCAGGAATATAGAAAACATATTGACAAATCGCCACAAGTACAAAATTAAAGTTAACTTTTTCTTCAAATGACAACAGGAATTGTACAACCATATTCCTTGATTTAAGTGAAGATTACCTTGATTACGACTGGTTCTTTTTCAACGTCAAAGTGATGAATTCCATACTGGCTCAACATTTTCTTGAGCTCTGAGAAACCATGAAATGTCTTCAGCGCCACATTCCTGTAAATCAGTGACAATTCAGTTAAGGCTACGCACATAAGACATCCAACAAGACAATTTGATTCTGGAAGCTGTGGAACGTGAACAAGCGGACTACTGAATCGAAATGAAAGAACTGCCTTCTAAAGCCTGAATTACCCTATAGTAGATAAGCTATTGCAGCAGAGCGACTTCGTACCGGATCCCGTACTTCTCCATTATTGCGGAATGAAATGACTTTGCTGCATAAGTGGTGAGACTCCAGTCCAATATCATTTTTTTCTAGCGGAGAGGAGTCATTGTAATCAGTTGGATTCTGAACATTTTTCTAGTAGGGAAAACTCAGAATGCTCTTGGCAAGGACCCTGCTGCCATAGATCAATCCATTGTTTTACTTTATCACGAAATTCAGTTTTGGATTAAAGTGAAAAAAATAAAGCAATCAAGTTAAACTAAATTGTTAACTAATCAAACTTAAATCCCTACTGTGTCTTATCCTGCCAAAAATATATTTACAAAGCTTCATCATCCATTGCTTAATCTGAAGGACAGGTGTGCAGGACCACAAGGAAAATTTCAGAGCAGTAATCGTCAAACCATGTCTTACTCAGGACACTGTTGGGAAAGTTCTTTAACAGCAGTTTCTATTGTGGTACTCCAAGGACCAGAGGTGTTGACAATAAGTAAACGGAGAGCCTCGCACTTCATCTGAAAAGAAGTTGGACAACTATAGATGCAATAATGAATATAAATATTTGGTATTAACGACCCTGTTATTACTTCAAGTTTTGGTAGCCCTCTAGTAGCAGGACGTATTACATTAAACTACATCACCAGTTCACCACATTTTATCGCTCCCAGTACAATAATCAATTTTAGCCTTGGTGCTTAGTTGATGGGAGGACCATTGCCTGCCATGCACTACTGCTGCTTGCATATTTGTCACACTTCCCCAACCAAGTACAAGTCACACCGATAACCGTGGATGAAATGAAGACCTATGTAGCCCTCTATAGGCAGAACATAATACATCAATTTTATCAAGGTCTCAGGAAACTGCATCGACTTTATTAGTTATACATTCCATAAATTGCTTACCTCTACATTATCAATGCACTTCAAAACCTCCATGGTCTTTTCTTCCCATAGCATATGTTGTCCTTGTGCCCGATTACAGATGTCCTGAGAATAAAGACAAGTAATAATAACTAATACTACAACCACACTGTTACGTAGAATGTGTGAGCAAAAGTGTACAACGTCAAACGAATTAAAATCCATATCTATTGCAGGAAGATCGTAAAGTTCAAGCAGAATAAGTCATTAAAATCTCAAAAACTATCATGAAGAATCCAATAGACAGATGCATGTGACAGACTTAGAAATGCAAAAAACAAAGTGGGTTGTAATAACAAAGTTATTTTATGATTACAGTTAATATAATGTCCCGCTTCAACATCACCTCAGTTTGAGAACCAAGCTCTGCTTCAAACAACGATGTTGATCAACTTAATATGAAAATCCACTTATTATCCCGGTTTGTGACTGAAAAACTATGATGGTATTAACAAGGTTACAGTCAAACCTGTATCAGCGGCCACCTCTATAGAGCAGCCACCTGTGTATAAAGGCCACTCTTCGTAACCCTAAAATTATACTTTCTATAGAAATCAACCTGGACAAAAAGGCTACCTGTCTATAAAGGTCATTTTTCTCAGGTCCCAGAGGTGACCACTATAGACAGGTTTCCTACACTGTATCGGCAACAAAAACATCTGCTCACTTCAACATAA
Source organism: Calvadosia cruxmelitensis (assembly GCA_900245855.1). NCBI lineage: Eukaryota > Metazoa > Cnidaria > Staurozoa > Stauromedusae > Kishinouyeidae > Calvadosia > Calvadosia cruxmelitensis. Next base: position 10,000 of record OFHS01004120.1, on the reverse strand, counting down.
TGAAGAAGAAGCTCGTCAAATGCCAAGTTGTTCTTTGTTGCATACGGACGCAGATATCTTTTAACGGTGTTGGCAACCAGGTCAGCAGCAACCACACGATCGAGCAACCTATAAGCAATGGTCTTGGTGTTTTCCTGAAATAAATGTTATGAAACAGAATGATCAATTATGACATTGATTACCACGTCCATGAAGATGGCGTCTATTACATTTACAGCAACTGCAAGCATGTTTGATTACCTAAGCAAATCCAAGATTGGTCTTGGAACAGTTTAGTAAAGCAACAACCACTGCCATGTTATATGGTACTATGTTTGCTTGCTGCAACCGGTCTTTTCAGTTAATCCCACAGAACAACAGAATTGAGGTCAATTGCAGTAATTAACGTATAAAATGCAACTACTATAGCAACGCCACACATTATCGGTCACAACCTTCTGTGACAAGCGTCAAACAAGAGAATAAAACTCCAGATAAACGACATACACGGAGGAACTCATCCAGAGATAATTGGCAGAAGTAAACGGTGTGCAGTTGATGAAGCTCCTTTAAATTGCTCAGCAAAGTTCCAAGAGACATCATAGATGCTGCTAGAGAATCTTTATCCTGAAATGTAGCAGCATCAAAATCTTAACATTGATCAAGCAGTCTAATACAAAACTATCTAAGATTGTTTTACTCAAAGCCAGATACTTACCATGTTAGCCTCTTCTTTTGTGCACGAAATGGTGAGTTTACAGATCTGGAAAATAAATGACGTAGCGAAGTGATCTGGTAATCTTTGACTCGCAGGTCCAATAGCCAGCGACAAACATTGACACAGCATCAGACCTTCAAAAGCAGCCTTAGCCAGCTTCACTATGAGTGAGGGATACTCAATTGCTTATTGCAAATGTACCTCCCAATAATGAATCATATACAGCATGACTTCTTAGTGTCTGTTCATTGTAGATCATTCCCCTTTGCTATGACACAAGTCATTGAGAAGATGATTTCTTTCATTATCAGCAATTATATTTAGAATTAGGAAGATCAATTCACTACGATAGGTGGATTGTGCTCTAGCTTTCTCACCTGTGTAGCAAACTGGAATGGTGTTGCTAGCCCTCTGCCATCTCGGCACTCTGACACTCTTGAAAATGCATTGAACATGACGTCGGCAAGTTCAATAGAATTTTCAGGCCAAGAGTCCTAGAGAAAGAAATAGATGTTTCAACTGAAATCAATGCTGTTTCTCATGGACTTATCTTCGTGCGCCAGTCGAGTTGTGCTCCATTTACACCATCACTATGCAGGTTTTAGCAAACTAATTGGAAACATCTTGCCACAAACATTAGATTTTTCTGCCAGTATACAAGCAGATCCCCATAGACAACATCATGGTATTAAATTCCAATGAGATGTGACCGTACAAGAAAGAGTTACCACACATGGAGGTAACATGGAAAATGAGATTGTAGTATCCATGATGTTTTATTTAGACATCGGGGAATAAGGTTCCATTTACACTTAAAATGCTAGCTATCTCTCGCACGATATTTTGCTTGTGATACCTGGTGTCAAAATGTAATGACCCTCACAACTACATTTCGTCATTAACAGCAACTATGAAACATATGTCATTATTGATAGTTGAAACAAAGAGCAAGATACGACAAATATTCACTCAGTAACTGGCCAAAGAGCTAATCATGCTGTTGGCACACAGCAGACAAAGTAGTTGACTTCTGTGGTACAAAACACGTTCATCATAGTTTCTAAGGTATTGCGACCTTGGACACTAGATGGGTGTCAATATCAATCGAGGTGATATCAACAGAATCGTAACATAGTAAGCAATGTACCTTCTCGGAAAGTTCCAGTTGTCTTGCTCGTCTTTCAAGCCATGTTGCCAATAAGACTTCAAAAACAAACATTAAATATTATTTATCTAAAATTAGGACAAATCACACAGCAACTAAACTCAGTCAGCTTGAAGAGATAGAATCGGAGCAAGATGTCATATGAATGTCTTTGCTTGAGTTTATTTTGCGTAAATATATTAGTCATTATTTTGCTAATGACATTCATAACGAAGTATCTATACAAAGAACACAATCAACTGAACAAACAATAATGAAAAGCACAAACAACACAACATGGTCTGATATCAATAAAGTTAAAATATACTTAAGAACAATTTTGATTCAATTTCATCAGTTTAAATGTTCATATATCAGTTTCAATAAAATTTATAATATCGATGTCGATACAATTAACCTCTATATCGGCGGCGCCAACATTAGTGGATATGATCTATCGAATAGCACAATATTAAAGTGAAGACAGTACAAATAAAAAGCCAACCTGTCCATCAGGAAGAACCGTCAACACGAAAGGAACAAAGTCTTCACGCAGCCACGGAATGAGATCACATGATTTTGTGTTCTCTGGGATCGACACCAAAATTAACCGCAACCGCTCAAATGTGAAATCTTTCTTGAACTCGCTCTGGGTGAATAAAAAGCATTGTATGCCATAAAAGTAAACCCGATAGCATTTAAATGTGACTTGACGAAATTCGATGATAATGACAGACATGAGTACCTTGTGTCTCTGCCAAATGACAACTGCTTCGTCGATTAATCCACGCCCAAAAAGACGAACAAACTCGCTGAGCAAATCAGTTTCCAGGAAATCACGCCAGAGTGCACCACTGTAAACAAGAGTCATAGATAAAACCTATAATGCCTGTCAATAAACTCATCATAATGGTTATAATTTCAACGGAGTGCAAAAAACTGATAAAACAATAAAGTGATGGAAAGGTATTGATAATAACACAAGATTGTACAGTCAAACCTATATTAGCGGCCACCTCTCTAGAGCAGCCACCTGTGTAAAAAGGCCACTCAAAACCCCAAAATGACACTTTCTATAGAAATCAACCTGGACAGAAAGGCCACCTGTCTATAAAGGTCATTTTTCTCAGGTCTCATAGATGACCGTTATAGACAGGTTTCACTGTACCAGGATATAGAGAAAATTAGCATAATTACGCAAAGAATGGGCGTAACCTGAAATTGCTTGAGCTAAAAGCCACTTCGTAGGTCACAAGGCGATTCAGGCCATCAATAAGCTAAAATCAGACAAGCAATGTAAAGCATTAGAGAAACGTCTAACACAGTGAGTAAAGTATCAGCAGATGGATATATCTGTACACTTGCAGCCTGCAAATCAAATAATTAAAATGGTAGATAGCTATAGGGAGAAGTGGTAATAGGCCAATATTTGAGAACTATAAATGAAGAAAGAGCTGTGAACTTTGCTTCTTAAGTCAAGTAAATTACAGAAACATTCTCATTTTAATCTGAAGGGTTCTGCAACATGTTGCGCGGAAAACGTGCCATTTAAATGAGACAACAATATTAACCCTCGTCCTGCCATTGACGTGTATACACGTTTTCGAAGCAAGTCAAAAGTAGCAACACATAACCAATCAGATAGTTAGTCCTTAGCAAGCAACCAATCAGCAATAGACCTTTTTCACGAGCTACCATTATGGGAAAAACCAATGCATTGTGGGGCAAGTTGAGTGCCTGAAATAGCGAAAAAGCTTGGTTTCTGACCCATAATATTAACGAGAATCATTTAATTAAGCAAAGTAGCGCAGCTTGAAGAAGTCTGCATCAGTATCAAATCCAATTTTCTCCGTATTCCGAAATCAGAGACATCAACCTTCCCCATAATGCACTTGCTTTCTCCAAAATGGTAGCTTGTGAAAATGGTCTATTGATGAAGCGACTTCAAGTCTTCATTTAAATAGCTTTACGAGCAGGACAGATGTTAAATGAGGCTACAAGGAACACATAATTAAGATAACGTAATGACATCATAGACTCACAACTGATCTGAATATGACAAGACGAGCACATCACAAACACAATGCAATATATACATTTATATTTCCACCATTTATATTTCATGTTAATATCACATAAGTCAATGTAACGATCCGAAGTCTGAGAATCAAGCTCTGTCAGAATCAACTATTTAACCCAACTTAATGTCACTACCCAACTATTATCACAATCTGTGGATGGAAAACCATAGTAATATTAACGAAACTGCACTGTATGATTGTAGAAATGACGAGCAATTAGGATAGCAATACCTCACGGTAGATCGGAGAAGGGTTGTCAACATCTTCTTTCATAGTCAATGCCTGGAAGAAAAAGAGGCAAAGAAAATGATGCAAATTCAGCTGGGTTGGCAATTAAGCCACAGTGGTAGATCCAGGTATTATCTTTAGGAAGAGGGGGGTACAGTTGACATAATCAAACACTTCTTGTTAAACATTTTCCAGCAGTTCACCAGTAAATACAAGAGTCAATTGCGAGTAGACCAAAAAACACATTGCTCAAAAAGCTCAACACTTCTGCAACTATCAAGACTGACTGGTACAATTGTCACATCAAAACAACAACAACTTCAACAACAATTTTAACTGCAATTGACACAGAGCAATGGTGGCTAATAAAGAATACAATGGGATGACCAATGACGCATACACAATGAGAGACAAATAGACAATCAATCAATCAATCAATCAATCAATCAGAATCTAGTCTCTCTGACACAATGCAATATAAGACAGATTGCCATATACAGTTATATCTAAAGAACAATATGTTGGAAATCAAAATTGCTCATTACAGAAAAACTAATGCATAATGGGGAGTCAAACCCGTCATCTCTCGATTGCCGGTCCATTCCTCTGCCATTAAGCTAGACACTTCCTCGTTAGTATGCACAAACAATCTCCTTTTATAGCAGTGAGTGAGTCTCGTTGCAACGTCATGTACCAGCCTTAGTAACACAACCCGCCATTCCTTTTACTAAACATGAGTTTCTTTGTAGAATGTCAAGTTAAACCATGCACTGTCCAAAACAATATTTGATTTAAATGTTGCCATAACAGCTCGAACCATTCAGGCGCAGAGAGATGCTACGAGCTACATACCGTTGGCTGCTACAGGATGACCTTGCTAGCAGCAACATCGCCGTCGCCGAAATTACCACATTGGCGAGAGANATCGTCATTCATGGGCGAGAATGTCGCACATTCATTGATGCGAGCCGCAACTACTTTTGCGAGTCACGATTTATTACTATGACAGCTCCATATCAGAACCATTGAACCAATCCTTCTTATGCCAGTGATTATGTGATGGGACAGGCATTGTATATTTTAGTCAAAATAAATTTTTGATTTGGCTAAACCTGAATACATTACCTTCTTGCGGGCATACTTCAGCAGGTCATATGTCAAATCAAGAGAAGGGACGGTTGCCTGGAGACAACAGCGGACAATGTGTTCCTTGTCCTGAAAAATCACACAGGAGCAGCATCAGTTACAGATTGACATTCTTGGATAAGAACAAAAACTATATTGCAGTAGAAAGTGCCGGTATCCCTAGTGTACGTTATAAATGATAGCATGTTATAGTCACAGTGAATTCAAAGGATAGACCGTACCATACCAGAGGACAAGGAATAAGTTATGCTTTGCGAGGTAATTTGTTCTAAAAGAAACTTTATAAGCAGTTTTTATTGTAAAAGCCAAACAGTCGTTCATACATTTATCTGATCAAGGCAAGACTTCAGTTTCTCAAAGATCTTGTAAAACCTGTTGTCCAGTGACACTTCTGTGGATTCCCAAGGGAGGAGCATGTCCAATGCATATAATGATTGAACTTTATAAACAAGCTGGGAATAAAGAAATAAAGAAATAGTAAACACTGCACAGTACACAATCATCATCTAAGAAGTGAAATATCAGGTAAACGTGGCTGATAGAGCTATGGCATATAAAAAGGCATTCAGAATCATAAGTGAGCAGTACACCGAACAACAGAAGGAATACTTTTTTTAAAAACAGTGTGAAAGTTTCCTCAAGGTGCCATTTGGACTAAGCAAAAGGGCGCACGACAGGGAATTGCTAGCTCATTTGGAGACGATGGCTAGAGACAGGTCACAATGGCAAGCAATGACCATGGATGTCGTAAATGCCCGCTCCAGGCAGAATGAGCGCGGATGACAGATAGTCTGTCTAACTCAAATCAATATGAATGTATTCTCAATTAATATAACAAAAGTGCTGAGAAGAATACCTCTAAATCAAGGTTGTATTGCTTTGCAAACGCCATGGCTTCTTCAAACTGTTGCTTGTGAAGTAATCTCGACAATCTGAAAACAGAATGGAAGTAATATCAGTAGGCTTAAAGCAACAGACATACCATCAGTATTTCCTTTATAGTGAATTTCTGGAGACATGGCGATACTGTTTGCACCTACTAAAACTAGATTATGTATGTAACCCCGACTCTATGCCCTAAAGCACATCCAAAATGTGTGAAAACCATGTGAAATGGGAGGCACTATGGGAAGTAATTTTCCAATCACAATATTACATCCCATGTGAAGAACAAACTGGCTATTTTTATACCAAACAGCAGCGCATGCAGCTACATAGATCATAAGTTTTTGGAAAATTGTCCTCTCGATACATTCTAGCAATGTGACAAGACAACCTACACAGTGGTGTAGCCAAGGGGGGCCAGGGGGTCAGTCGCCCACAATGCTCTTTCAAGTCATAAATTAAACAAGGCGAAATAAGGTGCCTTTCATACCATGTGCCTCACCTGTTTTCCGGTAAAGCCTCAGTTAAGCACCTCACTCTGATACTAGAGATTGTGTTCTGCTCAGCTGTCATTTCTTCCAAACTACCAAATAAAAACAAAAGATCACTTGATTGAAGCAAGAGACAAATTTCTCTTCTCTGACGCTACACAACAGTAATCAAGATGAATAACTGAGTGTGAGTGATGCTGTTTTTCTATTTCGTATCGTATCGACCGTCATCTGCGAACGGCATAGTCGATCAAGATGTCGATACACACATGATGTGATGACGGATGCCTCTAGAGAGTGCATCCTGATCGTAGTTTCATGTTTGCTACTTAAACTAGATTTAACATCGCCACGTCACCAGCATCTACTCGAGACCAGATGGATGCCAGTGCCCTCCCTATTAAACAGTTGACTGTGCTGTAGCGGCACTGCTATCTTGAAAACATCACAGTTGACCTCAGAGTGCTCAATTTACAAGAGTTGGGACATCTGCAGTCTTTATAATTCGCATCAAAATAAGGTCGATGGACATCCAGCAATGAGCCTTCAAAGAGTTCTAATCAAAGCAAAGGCGATAAGATAAAAAAGACATCCTAGCTCTTGCACATCGAAGGCCTTGAGTTTACCGGTCATTAGACTTGATTCTGATGACAATAAATGGGTCACAATACTAAACGATCTGATCCGGGGTTACACTATAATGACAAATGACATCCGCTAACAACAGTGTGTAAAGGCTTCGCAAAATTCGTTAAACAAGCTCCATTCAAAGGGCATACCATTGCATAACATTGAGGTTGTAGAGCAAAATAAGTGTTACCTGTCATCTAGCTCATCGTTGACTCCTTCGACAAATAAAATTGAATCCTAAGAGGAAAAAAATTGAAATTCCTTCTTTGCTAGTTTAACACCACCATTCAAGTGACAGAACAAGCGACATCGACAGCCTCAGCCAGTAACTATGCAATCACTGAATATATTTCACAACAACACATAAATTACGCATCACAGGCAGACACTAACATCGCACAGAATGACAAACAATAGTCAGAGGAATGGGTGGTATCATGGAATTAAAGGCAATTATCGTATTCGTGCAAGAATCAGTCAACCTCGACATCACCTTATATTCTCGTCCAAGTTTTTTTGTTTGTTTCAGTTCAATACTCGCTTAAACAACATGTTATGAATTACATAAATTACATAATTAGCAAGAAGTAGAACAATCACACAATGCACGCTTAACACAATTGATTGATTGTCGTAAGCAACGTTTTTATTTACATTTAATCGTTTCACAAATAGAGAGACAGAACATTTCAAGCAAGGTGCAACCTTTGGAAACAATCAGAGACAGACAACTATATCCCTCACCGGTAAACGCAATTGTAGCCTAGCGACCGTACGCTAACACAATAGCCAATATGTAACTGTTGTTTTATACATCATTGCATTCCTGTTGTGTTGATTTTCTTGTTTACTTTTCATAATAAACAGTCTTCTCGTTTCAACAAACAGCGATTCATGTGAATTTGTTGCAATAGTAAAGCGAGCCTACTGTCTCTTACACAATCGAGATGCCACAGAATTTAGTGATATTCAATATTCACCTGACCAGGGTATGGTTCTGCAAGTATGGTGCTGTGGCTGACCTCCAACGTGTAGATATGTTGCAATGACAGGAATGTGTATACTTGCAAGAGTGCTTTTTTCTATTAACAAACAAAACAGAATACTTTAAAAACAGCACCCAATTTGCATCACAGCCTTTGTAATGCAATGTAATGTAATGCAATCATTGTAATGTAAAGTAATTTGCGTATTTATAAATGCCCTGACTAGCATTGCTCCTCAACAGCACTTCACATGTTTTACACTTTGTAAAATATAATCATCTATTTACAACAATACTTCTAAAACTTAAAACAAACATATTTAAAATATCAAATCTTTTTACGGTTAAAAAAAAACAATAAAAAAACTGAAAATCTAAACAATTGCAAACTTGATTGTAAAGGTAAGCTTTCTGCCTTTGGCGAAAGATATGCAGCGATAGTGCTGTGCGAATACAGGCAGGCAGATTGTTCCAAGCCAATGGACCAGCAATCTTGAAAGCATGGATGCGCAATGATGTTAACATGTCAGCACACACAGTGCCTTTGTTAGAACTGGTTGTGCTACAGGGGAACTGTTTGTTCCTTCTCTGTACAAGAGTCTTGGAACACATAATTACATGGCTTAACTGTATCGCCTGCCGTTGAATCCAATCAATTGGATACCCAATGGCACTCATAGTCTTTGGATCATGAAGTAACTACCTCATTATTGGGAAGATCATTGACATTTTCTCCCTTACACAGTCTTTCTAAAGGGCTAGCTGTTTTCTCTGGTGTAACTTTGAATGGACTACACGCTTTTCTTGTTCTCTGGTACGATCATTGCGTTTGGAAACGAAACTGTGCAATGACTGCTTTTGATCGCAATATTTTGATCGTTTTTTCCAGGTTTTTTCTTTCTTACAGAATCGAAAACAGATTCCTTGATTAGAGAACAATCACAACATTTGCTTCGTAGCCCCACATGAATTGATAAAAGAAACAAGAATTAAGAAAATCCATACAATGTAACCCCGTTAATATCACCTTGGTTAATATCACAACCCGCTTAATATCATTGCAGTTTGAGTAATAAGCCCTGTCTGAATCAACTATTCGTACCCGCTTAATATCACAACCCGTTTATTATCACGATTTTTGAATGCAAACCCATAGTGATATTAACACTGTATTTACCTTGAGAAAATGTATCCTTACATAGAACTTTTACTCATATCTGATGTGTGTTACTTTTGTTTATCACGCTGAATGACTATAAATACCTGAGGCCGAGGCATTGTCAGCAAAACAATCTTGAGCTCATCGTACGACTTCCTGTAAATGTGAAAGCATTTTCAGTGTCAATTTTTAACTTTGAAATACACAACATTATAATATGAAGATACAGATTATAAGAATCAAGTCTGAGACCAGAGGGACTAAAAAGGTACTTCAGGAAAAAATTAAAGCTGCAGATACAGATGTCAAGAATTTAGTCCGAGAGGTTAGAATGATCTGAAATCTTAAAATAGAAGGTGGCCAAACTGGGTATTGTTTTGCGTAGGCTTCAAGGTAGGCTATCAACATCCCTCACCTTGATTTATCCATTTCCACACTTGATGTAGAGAACAGAATGAAATCTTTGACTTCGATATCATCCCAATGCGTGAGCAATACAAGAGTTTGAGCTGCCAGAACATTAATGTGAAACTGCAAAAACAGGCAAGATGAAA